>JAAGKR010004134.1:0-49786 GCA_011419295.1 Clarias macrocephalus
GGTGTGGCCTGTTTTATGTCAGTCCTAGTGAAGGAGGTGTGGCCTGTTTATGTCAGTCCTAGTGAAGGAGGTGTGGCCTGTTTTATGTCAGTCCTAGTAAAGGAGGTGTGGCCTGTTTTATGTCAGTCCTAGTGAAGGAGGTGTGGCCTGTTTATGTCAGTCCTAGTGAAGGAGGTGTGGCCTGTTTTATGTCAGTCCTAGTAAAGGAGGTGTGGCCTGTTTTATGTCAGTCCTAGTGAAGGAGGTGTGGCCTGTTTATGTCAGTCCTAGTGAAGGAGGTGTGGCCTGTTTTATGTCAGTCCTAGTAAAGGAGGTGTGGCCTGTTTTATGTCAGTCCTAGTGAAGGAGGTGTGGCCTGTTTATGTCAGTCCTAGTGAAGGAGGTGTGGCCTGTTTTATGTCAGTCCTAGTAAAGGAGGTGTGGCCTGTTTTATGTCAGTCCTAGTGAAGGAGGTGTGGCCTGTTTATGTCAGTCCTAGTGAAGGAGGTGTGGCCTGTTTTATGTCAGTCCTAGTAAAGGAGGTGTGGCCTGTTTTATGTCAGTCCTAGTGAAGGAGGTGTGGCCTGTTTATGTCAGTCCTAGTGAAGGAGGTGTGGCCTGTTTTATGTCAGTCCTAGTAAAGGAGGTGTGGCCTGTTTTATGTCAGTCCTAGTGAAGGAGGTGTGGCCTGTTTATGTCAGTCCTAGTGAAGGAGGTGTGGCCTGTTTTATGTCAGTCCTAGTAAAGGAGGTGTGGCCTGTTTTATGTCAGTCCTAGTGAAGGAGGTGTGGCCTGTTTATGTCAGTCCTAGTGAAGGAGGTGTGGCCTGTTTTATGTCAGTCCTAGTAAAGGAGGTGTGGCCTGTTTTATGTCAGTCCTAGTGAAGGAGGTGTGGCCTGTTTATGTCAGTCCTAGTGAAGGAGGTGTGGCCTGTTTTATGTCAGTCCTAGTGAAGGAGGTGTGGCCTGTTTTATGTCAGTCCTAGTGAAGGAGGTGTGGCCTGCTTTATGTCAGTCCTTGTTATGGAAGGAGGTGTGGCCTTTTATTATGTCAGTCCTTGTGAAGGAAGTGGGTGTGACCTGCATTATGTCAATTCTTATTTCAGAAGGAGGTGTGGCCTGTTTTTATGTCAGTCCCTGATAAGGAAGGAGGTGTGGCTTATTATGTCAGTTCCAGTGAAGGAAGTAGGTGTGGCCTGTTTTCATGTCAGGCCTTGTGAAGGAAGGAGGTGTGGCTTGTTTTCATTTCAATCCTAGTGAAATAAGGAGGTGTGGCCTGCTTTTATGTCAGTCCTTGTTAAGGAAGTAGGTGTGGCCTATTATTATATCAGTCCCAGTGAAGGAAGTACTGTAGGTGTGGCCTGTTTTTTTATTTCAATTCCTGCAAAGGAAGGGGGTGTGGCCTGCTTTCATGTCAGTCCTTGTGAAGGAAGGGGGTGTGGCCTGTCTTCATGTCAGGCCTTGTGAAGGAAGGGGGTGTGGCCTGTTTTCATTTCAATCCTAGTGAAATAATGAGGTGGGGCCTGCTTTTATTTCAATCCCTGCCAAGGAAGGAGGTGGGGCCTGTTTCCATGTCAGTTCTAGTAAAGGAGGTGTGGCTTTTCTGGTTCCTGTCTCAAGTCTTATTTCTCCGCTGGCTGCTTTGTACATTGGCTCGGGGATTTTATATAAAAACACACAGATGCACACCATCGTAACATTTCCCCTTTCAGACCATCACACTGTTTCTGACACGTTGTGCGTTCGTTATTTCCCCATGTGCTTTTGATCCTGTCTCCGCTTGTTACAACTGGTCTGTTAGTCGTTGTGTTCACCATGATTACTTTATTTGCTTACTGGTGTGTCTACGTCTCATTGCAAATTCTTACTGAGTGTTTCATACCAAGCTGTAGTTCCGAGTGTTATACATGATGCTAGTCATTGTTTTTGACTCCTGACTGTTTATTCAAAATGAGACTCTACCTATATGCACTAATACAGTAGATCGCGTTATGTTTCAAGAACACAGCTCTTGGACTTCGTACAATAAAGAACACATTGACCTGTACCTTGCACTAACATGTGTTTCACACTCCTGTATTGCTACCATAAAAGATATGCAAAAGGTTTACGTACATGTGTATGTATAAAACTTAGCCTAAGCAGCTTAGATCCAGATGAACATTTTTTTCCCGAACTGTGGGGACACGATAAAAAAGCACGTAAATTCTTGAACGACTCTGTCCCTTTAAGTTGAAGACAGCTGCTGTTTCCTGGGAATGTGCCCCTAAACCATGAGAAGCATGGACTGGCATGATGGTTGGCACTGGTTCCTGCAGCATCACTTTGAGGTGTGGAGCTCTCTGAGCAGATTCAGCTCCGGCGCCCCAGGGGAAAATCCACCGCTGAGTCTTCTGTTCTCATGGTTACAAAGTTTTATATGAAAAACTTCTTTGTCCCTTCTATCTGCAATTCTTTCTGTTGGTCTCGAAACGCAGGTCAGTGTTTTGGTTGCCTGGAAACCTAATTGTTGCGGCTAAAATGTAGGTAACATAATGTAACAGGGTCTCACAAGCCTGCTACGTGCAAATATCTACTAAAGGTATGAAACAAACTATCTTGAGTAATAAAACAAAACATTTTGTTTGTGGAAGACCCAAGCACTTTGTATTGAAAGATGGGCCAAAAAAATTGATAAAGTTACATATTGAGTTTCTTTGTGTGGCAATCTATGCATCGCCACACTGACTCAAAAACGTATTGTTTTGTATTAAATTTTTGACTTATATACTGTATGTATGACTTCGGTGACATGGTGGCGTCGTGGTTAGCATTGTAGCCTCACATCTCCAGGGTCGAGGGTTCAATAATTCCCGCCTCTTGTTTGCGTGTGAGTGTTGAGTGTGTATGTTCTCCCCGTGCTTGGTGGGTTTCCTCCGGGTACTCCGGGTTTCTCGCACAGCCCAACAACATGCAAATTCGCGTTTCCAAAAAGTGCCTGTACTGTATCTGCGTGTTTGTTTGCAAAATAAATAAAAAAAAATATATACAGTATATACGTACACACACGATATTTCCAAAAGTATTCGCTTGCCCGTCTTCACATGTATAAGAACTTGAGTAACATCCAATTCTTAATCCATAGGGTTTAATACGATGTTGGCCCCGCCCTTTACAGCTATAACAGCTTCGACTCTTCTGCTAAGGCTTTCCACAGGGTTTAGGAGTGAGTTTAGGGGAAGTTTTGCCCATTCTTTCAGAGTCGCATGTGTGAGGTCAGACTCTGATGTTAGACGAGAAGGCCTGGCTCATAGTCTCCGCTCTAATTCATCACAAAGGTGTTCTATGGGGTTGAGGTCAGGACTCTGTGCACCCTTATGAACCTTATGAACCTTTGTGCACTGGTGCGCTGTCATGTTGGAACTGGTGTGTGGTTGTTTTTCAGGAGGTGGACTCGGCCCCTTACTTCCAGTGAACTCTTAATGCTTCAGCATACCAAGACATTTTGGACTATTTCATGCTTCCAACTTTGTGGGAACAGTTTGGGCAACAGCCTCTTTCTGTTCTAACACGACTGCGCACCAGTGCACAAAGCAAAGTCCAAAGAGACATGAATGAGCAAGTTTGGTGTGGAAGAACTAAACTGGCCTGCACCTGAACCTGATAGAACAATTTGGGTGTTGGATGTTCCTCAGTATGCACTTCATATGCATGTGAAGGCAGGTGAGCAAATGTATATGTATATACTGTACCCACCTGTAGGTATCGTGATGATATTGTATCGGCTGGTCCCTGGTGATTCCCATCTATCTATCAAAAGCTGTGGTATAAATTTTAGACTGTTTAATGTTCGTAGGTTTACTTAAATGATTTTGAAAGTGTGAATCGATTCTAAAATAAAAAAATAAAAAAGCTTCATGAAAACGCAACACCAATTAAATCGCACAGCTCTACCACTTACATCATATTACATTTATTTCTAATAAATCTCACCGAACCACCTGTGCAACATGAGATTCATGCGACTGCCCAAATTCTTCCTTTAATTCCGTTCATTCACTATTTTATCTCGCGAATACAAGTGAACCCGAGCATATTTCGTGTTCAGCTGAAGGCCAAAACCTCATAAGAGCTTCTTTATAAGTATATAAGTATAAAAAAGTGGCTAATAGTAAAGCCACACAGGCAGAGCAATTATAACTTAGTTTACGCGTGAGAAAATGAGAATGCTGTGTAGAAAATGAGAATCGCTCCAGGTTCCTGGCTCTTTTATACCGAGGCCATGTTTTATGCTTTACAGCCAAGTGCCCTAGACTCACCCCGACTGATAGAACAGGGGCAGAAGGACAGAAGGAGGAGTGGAAGGAAAGACCAGAGGAGGGGGAGTGCAAGTGTGGCCGAGTGCTTGCAGAGAGCTGTCAAAGGAGCAGCGGAGTAGTGTGTGGAAAGGTCACACACACACACACACACACACACACACACACACACACACACACACACACACACACACACACACACACACACACACACCTTTCAGATGCTGCTGCCTTGAATGAGGCTTATATGGCCACACAAACCGTGGAACAGCAAGTGCACACACGCGCAGCGCACAAATCTACAAACTATTAAGCTAACAATCCTAAACTGTGTGTGTGTGTGTGTGTGTGTGTGTGTGTGTGTGTGTGTCTGTGTTTGTTTGTGATCAGAAATAAGCAACCTGTGCTGTCACTAAAGCAGAACCAGAGCTATTAAATCTGTTATGAGAATGGTTTTTAATTTAACGATGATATCAAAGTAACAAATCCGAAGTGTGTGTTATCAGTACTCTGACAATACAGACGACATATTTATACTAGTTAAACATTAAAACAGTGTCTTTTTTTTCATGTGTGTGTGTGTGTGTGGTTTTCCTACAGTACCCGTTTTCATCGATCCTTTACATCTATTTTGCTTTCACTCATCAGAGAGCGACGGTTTATTTGAGATTATGTTCAACCCTAAAGCAGCATGACGTCTTGCATTATAAACGCAGCTCCAGTGTCGAATGACTCATACTTTCTGATTTATTAAATCCATAAATCCTTTTAATCATATTAGTTCTTCCGATTAAGAAGAAATTAATTTAGAATTAAAAAGAAAAACAAAGATTTTCCTCTCACTTTGAAAAAGTCACCATCTTTTCTTTGCCTTCAAAAACGCGGTGTTTCTTTTAAACATACCATCAACGGCCACTTTATTAGGTACACCTTACCAGTTTTTGGTGTGACAGCAAGTCAAATGTTCCACCACATCCCAATGGTGCTCCATTGGATTGAGGTTTGGTTTCGACTGAACTAAGAAGAAATCCAGTTGACATGACTTCTTAAAAATAAAAATAAAAACTTAAATTCCAGATAACCTCACCTGGATGACTGGGAATCTTCACAGACACCGTGAAGGCCATTTGAGCAGAGTGAACTCGCTGTCATGTTCAAGAAACCAGTTTGAGATTATTTTAGCTTTTGCGACATGGCGAGTTATCCTGTGGTCATAAAGGGATGGACATGTTCATCGACAATACTCAGGTGGCTCCTAAACCATGCTCGACTGTTTACTAAGGGGCCCAAAGGGGCCCAAAGTGTGCCAAGAAAATCTGTATAATGACCCCACACTATTACACTACCACCACCTCCAGCCTGAACCATTGATACAAGAAGGGATGGATCCATGCTTTCATGTTGTTTATGTCAAATTCTCACCCTACCATCCAAATGTCGCAGCAGAAATCGAGCCTCATCGGACCAGGCAATGTTTTTCCAATCTTCTACTGGTCAGTTTTTGGTGAGCCCATGGGAATTTCCAGCTCAGTTTCCCGTTCTTAGCTGACAGCAGTGTTTGGTCTTCTGCTGCTGTAGAACATCTGCTTCTAGGTTCGAAGTGTTGTGCGTTCGGAGATGCTCTTCGGCATACCTTGGTTATAACGAGATGTTATTTGAGTTTCTACCAGCTTGAACCAGTCTGCCCATTGTCCTTTGACGTCCGGCATCTTTAAGGCATTTTCTCCCAGAGAACTGCTGCTCATGGGATTTTTCTCTTTTTCAGATTATTCTCTGTAAATCCCCTAGACATGGTTGTGTGTGAAAATCCCAGTGAATCAGCAGTTTCGGAAATCAACCATGCCACGTTCAAAGTCCATTAAATCATCTTTCTTCCCCAATCTGATGCTTGGTTTGAACTTCAGCAGATCGTCTTGCCGATGACTAAATGCATTGAGTTGCCACCATGTAATTGGCTGATTAGATATATTCGTTAACGAGCACTTGAAGAGGTATACTTAATGAGGTGGACAATGAAAGGTGAGCCATTCCTCAAATCCTCAAACCTAGAGAGTAACTTTGCTCCCACGAGTTCCAGCCATGTTCCATTCTCGACATTCAAACCAGTGCTCTCTCGATGATAGGGTGAGCGCTTCTTTTGTTGCGGCGCACAAAATCCTTTTGTGATATTTCAATCGTGCTCGAGTCTAATTGAGCGTTTCGTTGAGTAATAAAGCATGCTGTTTCGCAAACAGTGTGCACTAAATCTGATGTAGGACAAAAAGCCTGTTGTTAACCAGACAGCTTTGGTGGTCTGGCAAATATTACAGTCACACGGCAGAGAATCAACCCTCATGAACATCATCACTGCTTCAACTCAGATCATAAAACCCTCCATCTGCAGTGCTGCTCTTTTTTTTTTTTTTTTACCCCCTACAGACAATAAACACAATGTCTCAAACCCACATAAACACAAAGACCTCTCATACACACTGCGACCTTGAGCAACCCCTTTCAGTGTACTCCAGCCAGAGCTCCATCCTCCCTAGATGGGTATTGTTAAGGTTTTGACCTTGTGTGACCTTGTGTGAAACAAAATTCTATGCTTTGGGGAAAGAGAGGGAAAAAAAAACTGCTTATATTCACAACCTGTAAGCGAATCATGTGGCCAGGGGCAGCTCTGTCGAGGCGAGTGGTGAGGCTGTAGTCGATGTGATTTGTGGGATTGTGTTAGTCAGGCCAGGCCTCTAGCCTGGGGCTGAGGGAAATGAGCTGATGAGGTGACTTCACCAGCTCAGGAGTGAGCATTAGTACCAAACTATATACAGTACTGTGCAAAAGCCCTGAGCCCCCTTCATTTCTTCATAGTTTCCTTCCAAAGCTCCAGACTTTCTTGTATTTTTAATGTAGTCTTGAGGAATAGCTCTACAGGCTTCCTGAAGGCCTTTTTTTTGTCTCTGATTTTGAGTTCAGTCCCGCTACCTGAACAGTTTCAGAAGAAAGTTTTTTTTTTTTTTTCTTGTTGAGTGAACCAGTGAGAAACAGTCTGCATCAAATCTGATGTAGGACAAAAAGCCTGTTGTCAACCAGACAGCTTTGGTGGTCTGGCGACCTTAGAACAGAATCAACCCTGATGGACATCATCACTGCTTCAATTCAGATCATAAAACCATCCATCTGCATTGCTGCTCTTTTTATGGGGTATGCTGAATCCTGAGTGGTTGGAACAGACGAGAGGGGAAATGAGGCCGCTGCTGGGTCGCTGCTGACAACCAATACATAACATAAACAACCAATTATATATATATATTATATTTTTTATTTCCCCCGAATTTCTCCCCAATTTAGTCGTGTCCAATTCCTCCCCGCCACTAGGGGGCTCCCACATTAAGGCTATTACTACCACTCAGCCGGGAGGGACGAAGACTATCACGTGTTTCCTCCAACCTACGTGAACTGCTCGTTCACTCACCGTTGGGGGCGGAGCATTAAGTACCTCTCATCCCTCCCCTCTGAGAGAGCTCGGCCAATAAGCTCTCTCTAGACCTCCGGCTGCGAGAGGTTACAGCATCACCTGGGAATCGAACCGGCGATCTCCGGATGATAGGGCGAGCGCTTTACCACTGCGCCACTCGGAGGCCAAACAACCAAGTTTTTTATTGTATCTTTAGGCACTTAGCAAAGCATATTATAAATATTAATAACTATGTAATAACTAATAACTCATGGAATGAGTCTCCAGTGTCAGAGGAAAGTATTTGTTAAGGCATTGGACTATGATTTGGAAAGTCCCAGGTTCAAACCCCACCACCACCTGGTTGTAACTGTTGGGCCCTTGAGCAAGGCCCTTAACCCTCAACTACTCAGACATACAGTATAAGACGATGTAAGTCACTCTGGATAAGGACGTCTGCCAAAATGCAAATGATTGCTTGGATGCTCCACGACACTAAGCGTAACTTTAACCTTAAAATTGTTTGATGTATCATTCTTAAAAAAAAAAAAAAAAAAGACAAACAAAACTCCTGGTTGCATTGCACCACATCGTCATTGATCATTTCCCTATAGCAGAACGCATCCTCACAGAGTGTTGGAATTAAGCTCTTCACACTGCTCCTGTCTAGCACTCAATGTACGCAGGCAACCGAGGCTTTGTTTCAGACTGCTCAGACTTGAACGTTTATGACAGGGAGTTTCGCATAAACCAGGACAGCGTCTTCCTCGCACGCTTCCCCTAACTGCTTGACATTCTGGCTGCTCCGAAACACCTCGGGAGAACTTCTAGCCACGTCCTCCGTCTAATTGGTCCTTCTGTTCGTCTGTTAGAGACGGAGAACCGATCAAACGTCACTTCCCCGTACTTCTAATTCGGAGCAGCCGTGTTCAACTGCCGGATTCGATGCTGGAAAGAGAAGACATGTTTTTAGGGTTTGACGTTAAATTTAATTGGTGATGCTGAGTGTGGGAACGCGTGCGTGCGCCGCTGCGGTGCTGCGAGTTTATAATCCTGGGCGCAGGTTGAGGCATGATGACAGATTTCACACCAATTAAAGGATGCGTGTTGTTTCCGACACCATTGTACCGAGATCGGAATTATCAGCGGGTTCTCGGGGGGTTTAGTCGAACCCTGTTCGGCTCCTTATCGCTGCGATCAGCATGGCAGGTCGTTTTCTAAAAGATGAAACTCCTGCTGTGTGGAGTCAATGGAAGTTGTGATTTGTTTTTACAGCTTCTTTTACACTGTTAACTTTTGGATTCCGATTGCTGTGAAAGTACTGACTAAGTAAGCGATAACACACAACAGACTTCGCTCACACATTCTCTATACCACTAAAAAAGGGAAGCCTGGAGGAAGCCCGGGGACTCAGGGTACGAGGCTGTACGCTCTGGACCGGCTGGCAATCCATCAAAGGGCACAATTTTGAAAAAAAAAAAAAAAAAAAATCTATTATTTGGTCTCTGGGAGGAAACCCACCAGGCACAGGGGGAACTTCTGCACCACAAAGACCCGAGGCATAAACCGAACCCTCGATCCTGAAGGTGAGAGGCCATAGTGCGAACCAGTACACCACCAGGCTTTTACTCCTGCTATGATTTTAGTATTAAAAGTATTAGTATTAATCCAAAGTGAGCAGTCACCTTAGAACAGCACAAGTTCGTGTTATAGCCAGAACTCCTTCCAGAGATTTACTCACTCACTCATCGTCTGTACCGCTAACACAGGGTCACGGGGGACAATTCAGGAACGCCAATTAGCCTGATCTGCATGTCTTTGGACTGTGGGAGGAAACCCACCAAGCACGGGGAGAACATGCACACAGAGGCAGCAATCGAACCCGGCCAGGAATCGAACCCGGACCCTGGAGGTGCAAGGCGACAGTGCTAACCTCTAAGCTACGCCAGAGTCGTGCACTTATAATAAAAAATAACGTGAACCTTCTGACCAAATGAGATTCATGAATTCAGCCGCACTGTGATATAATTATTTCTAACAGTAGCAGTTACAGTTTTTATGGGTCTTGTGTTATGGTTTCTGTAGTAGAGACTGGATGACCCACATAATATAACCTTATTAACTAGCCTATCTTCTATACCTATTCTATATACCGTATGTACATATGAATGCCCTGCATTGCAGTTTGGGTTTGTACATTGGCTGGAAAACGAACCCTTCTGCAACCTGCCACTGCGCCATTACCACTGACCCACGCCGCCGGTCCCTGCTTTTACTCCCCACATATCGCGGATTATTCTGTTATGGCTCCGAGCAAATCAGACTTAGAAATTAAACTCCATTATTATTTATATAACTGATTAGACACTTCGGCGCATAAGAACAGCAATGATGCAATGTTTTGATTAACAAGTTAAAAGAAGATTAGAAGCAATTAATTGCAGACTAAATGTAAGCTTTTTTAAATTTTTTTTATTCTGCGTAGGCGTCAAGACGGTGACGTCATCAAGCTCATCTGAGAGACAATGGGAATAGAACTGGAACGGGGATGTTGATGGGAAAATGGCTCGGAACTTGGCAGGGAGGGAGACAGAAGGCAAGAAAGAGAGAGAGAGAGAGAGAGAGAGAGAGAGAGAAATATATATAACACTGTTCTACCAATAACAACCTCATACCAGAAAAACATTCATGACTTAATGTAAAAAAAAACAAAAAAACCCACCAATATCTTGAGTATTTATGCAGTGTTGCAGTGTGCTCACACTTTCTCTCACCATACATACACACACAACGAGAGAGAGAGAGAGAGAGAGAGAGAGAGAGAGAGAGAAATCATCATTCTAATAATAACTACATCGTACCAAAAACACATCCAATGCCTTTATGCAATCTCTGGAAGACAAACACAAACAACACCAACACCATCGCCTATTTACAGTTTGCATTATGTGCTCCTTCTTCCTCTCAAACACACACACACACACACACACACACACACACACACACACACACACACACACACACACACACACACACACACACAGCTTCTATATAGCATGCGTGTGGTTCTGTCTTGCTGCTACGCTCTTAAAAGGCTTTTGTTGTCGATGCTACAGTACGGCTAAAATAAGAAAATGGGACAATTACATAAGCCTACTTTCTTTTGCCTTTGCTCTTCGCATCTTTGTTTTTGTCCCACATCTGCCTTTCTATTGCAGGAAGCTCCGACCGACAGCTCCTCCACTCTTCTCGACTCTATCAGAGGCCTGGAATCGAAACAAAAGTTCCTTCGCTCTCGGCATTAAAAGAAGCGCTGAGATATTTCTAGCATAAGCGCAGACCTTATTTTTATTTATTTATTTATTTATTTATTTATTTATTTATTTATTTATTTACTTATTCATTCATTCTGTTTGTTTGTTTGTTTGTTTGTTTGTTTGTTTGTTTGTTTGTCAATGGCAAAAGTGAATATTTGGTGACTGGAAAAGAAGCAAAGCTTAGTTGGCTTTACATTCGTCCAGTCTGATTTCTTTACACTGACGACCTTAAAGTACGGCGATCCAGATGTGCTGGATATCATCAAGGCTAAATGTTACAATTCTAAAACATGAGGTGGTGAGAACAAACCAGGTCGAGGCTTTCAGAAGAAACGGGAGAGAGCATGTTCTTTGGATGTTCTATGTAAATATTTACAGATTTTCTTCACATTAAAAGTTTAAATTAAACAATATTGGTTAAACGAAAGAAATGAGAACAAATGTTTTACTGTGACAGACTGCAAAATGGCTAAAGATGCAATAATAATAAAAAAATAAATAAATAAAAAACTCTGCAGCGACCTCATTTCCCCTCTCGTCTGTATGCCAATCGCCGGTCTGATCATCTGCACCCGTTTCTCACTGGTTCATGCCTCAAGTTCGTTTTTTAAAAATTTTTAAATGCTTGAAGGATCATAGGTCACTTAACAAAGAAAAAAAAACATTCATGTGAAACTGCTCAGGTACACAGGGACCGGATTAATATGAAAATATGAAGCAAATATGAAGAAATGTGTGTGTGCCAAAACTTTTGCACAGTCCTGTACATCCCTATGTGTGATAAGAAACAAACACATCATATCAAAAACACTTATTTGTCCTGTGGTAATTGCATAAACGTTTCATGATGGTAAAACCTCTCCAACCGTCAGATCCTGACTGACACTGCGGACTTGCTTCATCACTTTAATTGTTCCTAATACTTTGTACGCTGGCATTTACTCTACAGTAGATGTCGTTTCTCTAAGATTCATTAATCAACTCCTCCAAACGGGAGAAAGCCCAGACATCGCCGTCCGTGTTGGCGCTATCGTTTTCCCTAGAGGGCCATTAGTGTTCGCAATTAAAGCCGTTCCTTTAGGAGAAATAAAAAAGGTAGCAGGATGAGCCGTGAAAAAAAAAAAAAAAAAAAAAAAAAAGGTATTCAGGTAAGAAGCATAAAGTATCCTTGGAAAGAAAGGGAATTCATCAAGACGTGTTCTGAAAAGCTGAACTTTCTGCAGAGCAACAGGATCGATACATCCAGGAGCAAATCTAATCTCCGATAGGACTATAATTCATCGATCTGCTGTACATTAGGGAAAATGCAGACTGGCGAGAAAAAAAAAAAAAAAAAGAAAAAAAAAAAAAAAGAAAGAAACATTTTCTCTAACAAGTTTTTCAAGACATTGGAAGCTACAAATCTAAATCTAAACTGCGCAATCTGTTGCGAGCCACAAGAACAGAACTGACGAGCGACATGACAACCGGGCGCTAAATGGAAATTTATGTGACCGATCGAGTTGCCACGCGAGGTTCCAGGCGCTGGTTGGAAGGGGAAAGAATGAAACCTTAATTGACACTCGAAACGCCAGCATCAATCTGTCCCCTCAATTAGAGCGGATTATTTGGCGCAGGCACGCTTGCACGCTGCAGCTGATTTCCTTGCCATTGTTGCTATATTCATTAGCTCTCGGGCATGACTCGATTTAATTAGGGCGAAAGAACTGGAATAATTGCAGATGTTGCGGCACATCTTAGCGACGTGAGGTCCGCTTCTCATTTGTGCTTCAGAAGAAGGAATAGAGCTCCAGATGGCCCACATTTAGAGGCCTATTTCTCACTAATAAGGGCAGCCAAGACTTTAACGTCTGACTTTGCATTTCTAGGAAAAGCCGGTTGTGCACCACACTTTTATACAACATGATTAGCCTGTAAAAATCCGTTTCCTTATTAGTCCTCGTACCGGTTAAACTGTACGAATGAGCACCTGAAAAAAACACCTAAGCAATCTTTTCTTTGGAAATTGCCTGCACTTCTTATGACGAATTCATTACCGCACTTAAGCGGTCAGTTTCAGAACCGCGCTTCTGGCGATTCCTGTAAATGCCTCGACCTTCGCCGCAATGCACTTTATCCAGACCCGAGTCTCGCAATTAGTTTTAAATCCGTGCGTCGTTCCCATAGAATGGAACTATTAGTCGAAAAAATGACCCGATGGAGCGCTGAGGTCGACCTCCCACTGGAATAACTGGAAAGCCACAGGTGCAGTAACAAGAGCTCATCGTTTCTCCATTTGGACAACCGAGGTTGGATGTGACCCATAAAATCATGGCAAATTATATTACTTTTCTCAACGCAATTATGTTGAAAATGTTCTCTTATTCCAAACTGCTTTTCTTTCTCCGTGGGCAGCGGAATGCCAAATTACCAAGGTTCGAAAGTTTAGGCTTTCGTTTTTTAATGGGTTACTGAAATCTAGATGAGCTGCTTTAATGACGCTGTTCGAGGCTGTAATTGATCATTTTCTCCACTGGTCTGCGAGGAGGAACAGAGTCGTAAAAATCCACTGGTCGGAATTTGCTAAACGTGGACTGATTGAAAACATGGCGCGATGTTCAGCCCATATGTGACAGCGTCGATCATTCTAATATATAATATTATTTGCTATCATTTTCCACTAGAACTTTGCCCCTCCCTCATTGTAATGCAAAGCATTCGAAATGTGAACTTGATTGTAACCTGTCCATGGCTCTCAACTCAAATCTGACCAGTATTGTACGTACAGACTGTAATGGCTGCCTAAATGCAAGTTTGGTCATATAATTAGTTGATAATAAACCATACAGTACATGACCTACAGCAGTGTAGAATTTCAGCTGCTTAAACTCACTCATCGTCTATACCGCTTTATCCTGTATTCAGGATCACGGGGGGACTGGAGCCTATCCAAGGAGGCTTAGGGCATGAGGTAGGGTGCCAATCTCTCGCAGGGCACACACATACAGTATTACGGGCAATTTTGGGATCGGCAATTAGCCTAATCTACATGTCTTTGGACTGTGGGAGGAAACCGGAGTACCCGGAGGAAACCCACCAAGGTCAGGGAGAACATGCCAACTCCATGCACACAGAGACGGGAATCGAACCCAGACCCTGTAGGTGCAAGGCGACAGTGCTAACCACCACACCACCCTGCCGCCTGCTGCTTAAGCTATGTTGGGAAAATACGAAACCTTAACGTGAGGGTAGATTAAAATTTTCTCACACATCGCCAACCGAGCAAAAACACAAATAAACATAAAAAGGAAGTACTGTGTTGAGGTATTAATATCCGTCCAGTTAATCATACACAATTTAAAAGTAATGCCTACAGAATTCATTTGCATTTGAATGCACTTGAATATTCTATTACATTTCAGATAGAATTTTAAATAGTACCGTAGTGTACTATGAGGCAAACCTTGTGATGAAATTTCTCATGAATGAAGGCGTAAGCGCGGTTGACATTTACATAAGACCTGAGGCAGAGTACGGTGATGCGACTCTTAGCCGCAGTAAAACATTTGAATGGTGCAAACGTTGGGCAAAAGAAGGACGCAAGTTTGTGAATAACGATCCCCGCCGAGACCACCGCAGTCGTTCCTGTGAATATTCAGCAAGTGGAGCAGCTGATACGTGAAATTCTGTGGATAACTTGCCGCCAACTTGTGGAAGAGACGCATCTGTCTGTGGGAACTGTACACACAATCATTCACCAGCACCACTTGCACATTACAGGAACTTAAATGTGGGAGTTATTGCCACATCCATGTACAGTCCTGACCTCACTCCAAGCCATTCCTACATGTTCGGGTCCTTAAAGGAGCTCCTGGGAGGCCAACATTCCAGATGTGAGGCATTTTTTGTAAACTCTGAAATTCATCATTTGACTGCGCTTAAATGTCAGAGGTCATGGGGAAAAACTCATGAGATAATGAATTAATAATACTGCATCAGGTCCATGCATTTATGTATGAGTTGTGCTAAAACGTAGCTAGTTTATACAGAGTCGCTAATATGAAGTGACAAAGCAGGAGGTCTTCACTGGCGCCTCTCAGTCAGCTGTAACTTTGAACAAATCACTGAGCAGGATGCTGCACCTACTTGAGACTTTCACCTTAAAGCCTAAGCCTAGGGTACATTGAAACTGTTAGTACAACTGGTTTTTAAAGGCTGTAAACTCAAAAACTTGCCACCTCCGTCAGAAATCATGCTTTTGCATTTCGGATTTTGATGTAGAATAAAACCATGTTCTATCACTCAAGAAAGTCCTGATTTTCCGAGCCGTTTCGGACAATCTCTTCGCACTGGCATGCGTTGGACCTCATACTGTATACATCCGTTTCATTAGCATCGGTTCCATTAGTTCCAATAGGCATCGCCTTAAGTTCTAGACTCAAACTGAAAGCCTCAGCCTTGCATTCAGAACTCAAGCGCATGTGCCCGTCGAATCCGGGACTCCATAGAGATGCAAATAAGCCTTTCACTGTCTGTCATCTTGGCCTGTCTGAGCTGTTCAGCTGCAATTATCTTGTCTTCCCTGCTCTCGAGGTCTAAACTCACATAATGGGAAGTAACGCCCGAGGTGAGCCAGTCGAGCAATTAAACCTGAGGAGGGTTAACGGACCTGGCAACCCGCTCACACAGAATGTGTCAAATACAAATAAGTGTTTAAGTAAAGGGGAATCAGAGGGTGACTCGGTCCAATTTATGGGTTTAAGAATCCCTTGCACTTGGAAGACAAATATGCAGACTGTCTGTGAGGAATGGCAGCCTCTCAATCTGTAGCCTAAAAGTTCCATTAAAAGGGAACAGCACTGATTTGAAGGGGGTGGCACTACACGTGTATGGTCGATTACTTATCTAAAACTTATTCTGCCATACTGGATCATGGTGGAACAAAGGGGGTTTAAGTCTGCCTCATAGATTCCTGGATCGATTCAGAACTTGGGTTTGTGTCTGTTCAACAGTTTGCATGTTCTCCCCATGCTTCTGTGGGTTTCTGGTTGTTACACAATACTAAATCTATCGTACAACACTCATTTTCAACCAAGTAATCTGATTGAATAAGAGCCGTTCCACATGCAGTGATAATGGAGCATAAAAGCACTGGAATGTTTATCTTTATCTACAGTGTGACTATAATGATGACGGGTGTTCTGACTGTCCTTAATTACACTAATTGTCGGTCGCCCGCATGAGTGAAAGTAGGTCAGTACGGTTCGCAGCGCTGCACAAGGAGAGAGCAGCGGCTCGCTATGTCATCTTAAACAACACTTTGTCTCCTTAATAACTGCTTCTAAGTTGTTACGAATTACCTCTGAACCGACAGTGTTTTATTGTTCACGGGTAACGCAATCTACCAAGCTAACTAGTTTCTGTTTTTTTTTTTTCTTTTCTTCTAATATAGTCATATCCAATTGTCAGATTCTCCAACCACATCTTTTTGAACTGCAAGTGCACGAACCGTTGGGAGTTGCGTAACACACTCGGAGGATAGCGCTTGGAGTTCACAACTGTTGAGCTGTGATTGATGTGGAAGCGCTGAGTGCCTTCCATTCCTCCCCTCTGAGAGAGCTTGGCCAATAGGGAGTCTACAGCAAAGCCCGGGATTCGAACTTGCGATTTCTGGATGACGGCGTAAGCGCTTTACCGCTGCAGCTTAAGGCGTAAGGGCACTAAGTGAAAATATAAAGTAAATGTCGTAACTGTCTTCGGACTGTACACTAACTCCATGGTTTATTCTTCTCACCTTTTGACTACATAGTACTGGTAAGAATTTTAAGTTATTTTAACCATTCAGTTCTTGGTGGCTAACTGTCGGTTGCCAGCTCCGCCAGTCACAGTTAGTTAGATCTGACCATATTATCCTGTACCTGGTTACGGGAGACATGGAGCCTATCCCAGGGGACTTGGGGCACGAAGTGGGGTACAGCCTGGACAGGGTGCCAATCCATACCAGGGCATGTGCACATTCACTCACACACTATGGGGAAGCTGGAAATAACAAGCCATCGACGCTGCATGTCTTTGGAAAGTAAGAGGAATCCAGAGAACCCACCAAGAACGGGGAGAACATGCAAACTCCACGTACACAGACCCAAGGTGGTAATCATTTGTAGAATTGTTGTACAAAAGCAATATCAACACTATGCTGTTGTACTGAATATCTTCAGCGTTTGGGGCTGCACGACGTGTCTACAAACACCTCACGGTCATCATGCTGATATTTACTACAACAGCACTCGCTCTCATGTGATATTGCTTAATTATCATAGATTCTTTGGAAAGTCAAAGTCACTAGTGATATTCAAGGTCGACATTCAGGGTTCAGAATTCCGAACAGAGATTTGGAAGGACACAACAGGTCCCCGCACATAGAGTGTGTATCCCATGTCGCACATCTCTAAGTGTTGTAATGTTAGGAACCTCTCCGTTTCATTTTCTTTCAGAATTATTACAGTGAACTGCATCTTAGCTCCCGGAGTTCAAACTGCATCACGCCCACTTTCACTGGACACATCTCAGGCGATTAGCAGGTTTATTTTATTTTATTTTATTTGTTAATCTTTCAGCTGCTTTCCAGTGTAATATTTCAAGGAATTGCTGTTGTTTGTGGCATGACATCGACAACATGTTGGCTTAGTGGTTCACTGGTAAGCACACAGTGATCTCACCGTCAATTAATATTGTTTTGAAGTAAAATTTAGCAGCATTGGGTTAGGGACATTCATTCAACATTAATCCCATCGTCATAGAGGCAACATTGTTTCAACGTCATTTCATCTCAGTAAACTTAACTTTCAAAAACAACCTAATTCCAACACGCAAAAGTGTCCCATTTGATTCATAAAAAAAAACATCCCAAATGTTAAAAACACATTGAAGCACAATTGAATCGACCACTACATGGAAGGAATGAGGCACAGACATGATGTTGCGAAGCTGAGACCATCCACCAATGGTCAGTAAGAGAAGCAATCAAGAAACCAAATAATTCATCACATTTAACCCAAAAGGTGGACGAGGTAAATCCTGCAAGGCATTGCAAGATCTTTATGTACAAAGCCATTTCCATTAGCGCCAACTGCGACGATGCTTTCAGACCTGTAAATTCTCTGGAGCTTAAAAAAAAAAAAAAATCGATAGCAAAATAAAATAAGAATTAGTATGCACAAAGAGCTACTTTATATTCCCAATGCTCCAGTTAGAGGTTTTGTGTTTTTTTGTGTACTTCTTTGTTCAGTGATTTTGTCTGGCAGCATCAGTCAAAAGCCCAAATTAAACCCTGCCACTCTTTTTTGTTCGATAACACGATCAACGGCGAGGACAATTAAAAAGCCGTGTGAAAGAGAAAATCTTTTAATCTTCCCGCTAAGCGAATGCAAGCTCACAGACCCTCAGGAGAATAAAGAAGTCGAAGTTCATGGATGCTCACGAGCAAAAACAAGTACCCCATCACTCCGACCACTACCATCACCGTTCGTCATGCCCAACCACTATTTGCAGGTAAAAATTATTATCCTTATACAATTAGACATTTTATGAAATCATATTCGGGGTCAAGGCGGCTTACTGGTCAGCACCGTCGCCTTGCACCTCCAGGGCTCGGGATCGATTCCTGTCTTAGGGTGTGTGTGCATGGAGTTTGCATGTACTCCCCGTGCTTGGTGGGATTCCTCCAGGTACTCTGGTTTCCTTTTGCATGTCTTTGGACTGGGAGACAGGTTACTCCCTCGCAGAACATACTGTACACATATACACACACTCACACGTTCATTCTCAAACTACGGGCAATTTGGGAACGCCATTGAGCCTAGTGGGTGTATATGTGCCCTGTGATGGATTGGGTGTACCAGGGTATACCCCGCCTCCTGGCCCCCCCATGACCTTGTATAGAGGAAAAAACGGTTTAGACAGTGAGTGAGTGAAAGAGTGAGTGATATTCGGGGTCCCTGTGGTATATTTAGAAATCGTATTTCACATAATGTCTGATAATGGTGCTCTCTGAAACAAAAAAAAAACATACAGTTTTCAAACATATGGTAGTCATTTTCATTATATATACATACATATACAGGTAGTACCCGATTTACAAACCAGTTTTGTTTGTAAACTGGGAGCATGTTTAAAAGTCCAATTTGTTCTTAAGTCTGATAAACTGAGTCTTATATGCCTTTTACACGAATATACAATGTAAAACATACCAATCCACTTGACTGAATCTCTTCCCTTTTCCCCAGTCTGCCATCACGTGGCCAAAAACTGTAATCGCGCCTAAGAAAATTAATCTCCCAATATTGTACTGTGGAACCTCGCATTGCGAGTAACGCGGTTTGTGAGCGTTCCGCAAGACGAGCAAAGATTTTGAATACATTTTGACTTGAAAAACAAGCAAGTCCTGGATTACGAGTACCGCGTATCATGTATCACTCATGCGCTTCTTTTTTTGACACCGAGCATCACGTGATCACAACTGAGCCAATGATTTTTCTCTCTCTTGCGCTGCGGAATCTCCCACTGGGTCTTAGTGCTCGTCTCTCACTGTAACCACGTGTGTGCGCGTAAAACATATTTTATTTTGTGTTTGTAAGCATTTGTGTACAGTGTGTGTGTACTGTTTATGATAACACGTGTGTGCGTGTGTATAAAACAAAAGCAAGTCTCATTAGAGGGTAAAGATCCATTTTCTCTCTCCCTCTTCTGTATGTGCGCGGTCGTAATTTGACACCGTGCCCCACATGCTCACACACTCTCTGCTCTACAAAGAAACTTTGCTCTGTCGCGATTCTTTTCAAAGGTAAAGTGCAGGTTCATTTGTTATTTATTTATATATTTTTTACTTTACAGCAATGATTCCGTTAGTATGCGCTCACGCGAGTGTCATTGGCGATGTTCCTTGCTAATTTTTCTGATAAAACAGTCTTTCTGTTAACGTGTGTGTGCATGCACATTACACACACACACACACACCGCCTGCGCGCATAAACGGAAACACTTATCTGTCGGGATTTATTTTTACTTTTTTTTTTTAAAGGTAAAGGCAGATTAATTTGTTTTATTTTTACTTTATATTTTGTATTAATTAATTTTATGCGTTCATTTTTTGTGCTGTGGATCGAATAATTTGAGTTTTCATTATTTCTTATGGGAAATTCAATTTGGTTTACGAGTGTTTTGGAATACGAGCCCACTTCCGGAACGAATTATGCTCGTAAAAGGTTCCACTGTATATAATTATACATATTGGTATCTGGTGTACTGCAGTGTCTAGTATTTGTACAATATACGTGAGCTACTTCTGTGATTGAACCGGAAGTTGAACCGGAAGTTGTGCTCCATTCATATCTGAGGAAATCCTCGGACGTCCGAGTTAGGATTTTCAGAATATACAGTATATAAATATAAATATACTGTATATATGAAGACTCGCTGATGAGCAAATACAAAGATTCTGTTTTATGCAGGAGACTTGTGATCACCTTCACCTACACTGCAAGCCAGTATGAACAAAAGTATCTTGAGAAACATGAGATGTAAATGTAGATGAAGCTTGAAACCCTTACGTGCTCACAAATGAATAGCACCGTGCATTAAAGAAGCAAAAAAAGTCTTGAATATTTAATCATAATGGCTTGTTTGTTTGGTTTTCTTGCTCCTTGGTGATTCTTTTTTAGCTCCATGAGACACAATTCTGTTGACAGGTTCATTTGGTCCAGATAATAAATTCCTTGCAGAAAGAGCGCCTGTCGAGAAGAAGAGGCTGCGCGGTGAACAAAAACCACAAGGTTGAAGGAAATAAGATTAATTTAGCATTTATAATTCAGATTAGACAGGAACAAGCTGATTGATTTTTCATTCACAATGCTCACTTCCCGATTCATAATCTGCCCGCAGACAGATGAGAGACATTACATGAAGAGGAAAATGTCTCTGCTTGTTAAATCACTGTCAGCGTACAGTACTATAGGTGAGGTTTAACACTCACACCAACACGATGGGAAAAAAGTCAGTTTTTTTTCCCCCCAAAACAGAACAATATCATTCCTCATTCCAGATCGATTATCTCTGAATAAATATCCATTTAATGTAACAAAACAAAACCCTCATCTGTGACACAAACACACAAAACCGCACACACAGTTTGAAGAAGGCGTCACGATGAGCCTGAGCTAATCATTATGCTAAAAAGATCATTAGCTTATATTGCTATGCAAATACCCTGATCGTTCATTCAGCTAATTTAATAAGGGGTGGAAATCTCGATTGTTTTTCGTTCCGTGTGTGTAACCATGCAGACCGCTTCTCGTTGTCGCGCTTATTATCTGCAAATGATGTCTGTGTGTCATCCGCCTCGCTGCTTGACACTCCATATGAGGAATATAAATTGATTAAATCTTGATCCCTGACACCTTTATTTGAATATGCATATCATATTCTCATGCCTCGCCTCGACAAATACTCGGGCTGTGATCGGAATTTGATGATAACGCTGGAAAAAAAGTCTGACTGGTATTGTTTCTGAGCATGAAGAATTGTAAATCTAGCACATGAAAAAAGCACATGTTTCATAATAAAGTATGAAGTCAGTATGAATGAGCTGGAGAGATTCCTAGCAGATACAACCGCCGGCTATTTGTTACCGATAATGTAGTTAACGTCACGCTTTATCGCATTACGTAGTCATTTCAATGTCGGATCCACGAAATCGTATTCAAACTGACATGTTCTCTGAGCGTTATGAGAATACGGACAGTCCAACACTTGAATATGACACGACAGCTTGATAAAAACAGATTTGATGCGTCAGAATGTAATTTCTCAAAATGTCTGGCGGCGTAGTAAAACTTCGGAATATGAAACATATAATTCAGTAACTTTTATGAATTTTGAATTATTCACTAGCGACCATGAATTAACATATTCCCAAAGGAAAAAACTGAATTCTACCATAAAAATCCAAGAGTGTGTTGGCGGACGAGACAGCTGTTCGACATGCAGCACTAAGAAAATAGAGTTGTTCGATTAAAAGTAGTTTAAATTCATATTTTGTTGTTATATTCCAATTATGGGCCAAGTACACAAATCCTGTCTTCCATTTACATTTGTACTTGCGTAAAATGTCCAAAAGTACCTCTTTTTAAATTGACATTAGTATCAAAAATACTGAGCTTGTACTACCTCATAGTAGTCCTTTCCTTCCCAACTGTGAAAGTGTCATTCCTTTGATCTCTGCAACTTCTGATTTCAAACGCCTGCTACATGATTTGAGCATTTCATGCCGTGAAGGCAAATCATGCAATTATATCTAAAATACTCAGCAGGTGATGATTCTACTTGTTCCTATGTCTATTAATGTAATGAAGTAGAAAGTTCAGATATTTGTTGTTGGATGCAGTGTATTTAAACTAAAATACAGATATTGTAAAACTGTTACCTTCCACCTCTGGTCGATTCAATTAACAACAGTTTCCGATTTAGTCCGTTTTCAATTCAGAATTGCAAACTTTTACAAATTGGTGGATTCGTTAAAAAAAATATATCGTAGCTTTTGCAGTAAATACAAACCGCTTCCATCTTGTGAAAACTCTCATGTTTATCCGAGACTACAGCGTCTTCTTCTTTAAAGTTTATGGGCAGTTTGTGCAACACTGTCACCTGCTGGACTGGAGTGTGGAGCAGTCGCTTAGAAGGACCCAAAAAATACGATTTTCGCATTTAACATGACATGTTTGTATTGGACATGACAATTGACGACACAAGTTACACAGCAGCCCGATATCTTTTTAGATACTTTAAGCTGTTTTAAATACTTTAAAGCTGTAATAAATATAGCTGCTTAATACAAATCAGACATTAAGGCTACTGAATCCAATTGGAAATAGCACTACAATAAAATCGAATAGAATCAAACCAACTATAATTGACCTATAATTCACACCTCTACAAGAAACCGCACCCGTTCACATTTTGTGAACTGCCTTTTCCTCAAGCTATTTAACGACTCGACCATAGGCGGCACGGTGGTGTAGCGGTTAGCACTGTCGCCTTGCACCTCCAGGGTCCGGGTTTGATTCCCGTCTTCAAAATATATATTTTTAATTATCCAGGTTTGAAAGCTGTTTAGCCACACAGACACACAGTCATGTATAATATGAAGGAAATAAGATGCATGCTGTCGGAGACAGCAGGTAGTGGAGAACATTAACGTCAAGAAGTCAAACTAGCACCACATTTTTTTTTTTTTTTTACAGGTGACATTTTGAAACAAATTGTAGGTGTTTTAAGGTCGATGGAAGAAAAAAAAAAAAAAGAAAGAAACAGCCTGACAAAGGGTTCTGTAAATTGAAGCCCTGCTACTTAAAGATGAAAAAACAACTCGACAAATGGCATCAGGCATTTCCACCAGAGCCAGCATTACCAGGAAAATCTGTTCTGCCTAACCGGAGAATGCTGCAATAAGAACCTGTGTGAAGTTTGGCACCCAGCCCTGATAGGGCAAAGAGACGGATCATTAATTTTTTTGCAATGTCTATTGCTAAGGATCTGTGTCCTTTGTAGAAAAGCCAGACTTTGGATTTCTTGGAACCGAGGTGCAATACCATCCTGGAGTTTCTTCGGTGACAATGTGCGTAGGAATGCTGCACCGAGACGGAGTAACGGAGTCAAAAATAAATGCAGGTTGAGCTGCAATAACCTGTAATTCCTGGTGTCTTCCTGGAAGGCAGTATTGCCACAAAGGTATGTATGACAAAAAGAGGGGCTTCAAAAGTAATATGTCACAAAAATGATTGCTGAGTGAAAATGATTCCTTATGCTCCCAGGAGCGCTCTTTCACAATTTGAGTCAGGGAAGAAAACCATAGATGTATTCAGAGAGGTAATAACCTGGTCATTCTGACGTTCAGGTCATCAGCTGACTTGATTTATGGTCTAGACCTGAGCAACATAGGCAACACCAGATCATAACATTGCTTTCAGAGGCTTGTACAGTGGCCACCATGCATGATGGGTGGAACGCTTCATGCGTCCCCTTCTTACCCTGGTGCGTGCATCACTCTTGGACTCATCAGATCACATGTTGATCACAGCTGCTTACATCGTGCATGTGGAAATGCCTTTACTTTTACTATTATATCTACAGTCAGGTATTTTTTTGTTGTGACAAAACATCACCCAGTGTTTTATTTTTCTGATCACATTTAAAAAAAAAAACATTTTTTTCAGCACTATCCTTCCAGGTATTAATGTTATTGGTCTTTCGGTTGCTCTCCCATCGAGGCGTCGCCACGGCGGACCATCTGATCCGCACACGCGACTCGGCACAGGTTTTATGCTGGATGCCCTTCCTGATGCAACCGTCCCATTTTTATCCGGGCTTTGGACTGGCACTGCATTGGGTGGAAATTGAACCCAGGCCTTCCACATGGCAGGCGGGAAACCCACCATAGATCCAGCAATAGCCTTTCCAAGTATTAATAATGTGTTAAATAGTTCCCAGACCAATTCCAGTCATTTTGAATCATTTTAGTTATTGTCTTTACTTGATGAAGGCCCTTGTGAAATGACGACTTTTATTATTTATTTTATTTTTTTTAGCCAGGCAATGTACCAGCCTTGATTAATGGTTACAACTACCAAAAGTTATCTATCATGGCTCGATGCCACGTGTGATCATTTTGATTCCCGTCCTCTCTCCTCATATGTCCGTCTATTCATCATCTTCTTGACGTTTTCTAATCGTTCGCAGCTGTTTTCCGATTTCCATGGCTGATTACCTGAGTTTTTAAACCCTCATGTTTCATGGTCTAATTGAGATGTATTACGTCATTTCTGTTTGTCTGTACTTATAGAGCTATTTTTGCTTCCTGGGTACGGTTCTAGTATTGACCCTGTTCTTTCAGGTTCCTGATTTTGCTCTTGTCTTGCCCTTATATTGTTGTTTGCTGCACACCAATTGGGATTATATTGCTTTTTTTTTTCTTTCTTTCTTTATAAAACACCCTTTACCTGCAATTGCAGTCTTCTCAACTCCATAAAGCATGACAGTCACCGTGATGTTTTCAACTGCCAACTCCAAAGCAGAGGGATGGGATTAAAACATACTGCCTTCTCTCAGGTCTTATGGGGCGGCATTCTATGCAAAAACCTTCATTTTGGACATAACTTCATATTTTCCTGCCTCTGCTCAGAGTCTGAGTAGGTACAGTAGCTTTTTACAATGTTTTGGACAAGCACACCAGGGAACATGATAGAAAAATGGATATACCAAAAGACTGGGACATCAGACAATGCTTCAGACAGATTACCCCTTTTTGAGAGCAGTTGCAATTGAATCAGCGTGATGTTTCATGAAAGGAATACAGTCCCATCTTTTTCTGCATCAAAGACCCGAGGAGCAAAAGTGCCTCAAACGCAACGACAACACTGATTCCATCGAGTTTGAAGGATGACTGAATTTGAGGAGTAAAACCAATTCCAAAGCACCAACCCCATTAGAATGTTCTTCCAGGCTCGAGAAATGTCACAATATGCTGGAGTGCCAATGTTTCCATCCCCCAGAGTTGCACAAATGTTAGTCTGCGCTGTCTATCAAAGCAACCCGCAAGAATGAAATCGGAAAGCGGAGCCCGACAGCCTGGTTATTAATAGATAACATTCACCGGTAAAAGTTCCTTTTGTTTCCAGGCCCTCAGGTGTTCCATTAATTTTCATTCCACTTACAAAAACGCGAAGGAGTGGTCAATGAGATTTATAGTTAACAGATGAGAAATTAGGCAATTACAGCAAAACTGTAGCATCCACTGTTCTATTCATTTGAAGAAAAAAAAAAGAAAAAAGAAAAAATTGCTTTCTACGTTTTCTACGCCTATAAAACATTTCTTTTGAAATTGTATCACTTTAATGTCTTAAAATGAGGAACGGTAAAGATTATGGAATCCTCCGTTAAAAGATGGACGGGTTAGGATTACAGATAATTTTCCCATTATAACCAGATCCATCTCCTCTCCCTCAGCTTATTAAAATCTTTTTACATATGTAATGCTTTGCTGCGAGTTAATTACATCTGAAAACTTGCTCAGACGAAGTTTCTGAATGATCGTTTTGCCTGAAAGCAAAGTGAAAACTCATTATAGAGGAGAACCTAACTGGTGGTTTTGCCTGCGAACTCTTTTTTTCCCATTTCTCTTGATGTGAGGATTATGATCTGTCTAGGTCATTACTGGACATAAGCTTCGCTCTCTCCAGGACATTTACATAAGACAGTTCCTGAGAAAGACATGGAGGACGATCATCAAAGACCCAGCAAATGAACTACAGCCCGTTCACATTCCTGCCTTCTGGCAGACGGTACTGTGGTATTGGGATACGCACAAACAGACTTCCTACAGGCCACAAAACTGGTGAATGTTTAATTCATTCGTATTCATCAAGTAAGCACTTGATCCAAGGATTGGTGTTGTTGTTGGTGGTAATGGGCCGAGAACCAATCCCAGGGATAGCGGGTGGGAATGACTTTGTAATGAAAATAAAAACATTTTACATACCATAACACAGAAATAACGATCACAGTAAAACAATGTGCACTACTTACACTGATTAGAGCGTGTTACAGTCCATGCACAGAATACTAAGTATGTACATATAATACGTAAAAACACTGTACTCAGAGCTCAGATCTTCAGAAACCATCAATCTGCTGATGTGTTTTAAGGAGGCGGTTGCAAACCAGAGAACCCAAAAAAATTACGTGAGAACAAGTGAAACCCAACATAGACTGTAAGGGGGAATTTCACATTGCTGCATTCGACCCTGAACCGGTAACGGTACAGTATGATCATGAGATTGTGACAACTGGGTGCGGCTTGCCGTGGTTCACAAGATACCTAAAATGTTAAAAGAAATCACTTTCTAAAAAACATTAACAGTAGTCCAAAGTTATTAAAAGGTGGATTGTAGGGGTTTTCTAAGGACATTGGTTTCTTGCCTGCCATGAGGAAGGTGCTGGTTCGATTCCCACAGTTTGATAACCCTAAGCCAGCCCCAGGATGCAGTGCCGGTCACAAGCCCAGATAAACTGTGAGCGCTGCGTTAGAAAGAGCATCCGGAGTAAAACCTGTGCCATCCGGAGTAAAACCTGTGCCATCCGGAGTAAAACCTGTGCCATCCGGAGTAAAACCTGTGCCATGTTGTTTTGTGGATCGAATGGTCCGATGTGGCGACCCCAAGACAGGAGCCGCCGAAAGACTAACAACAGCACTGTAGGGGTTTTCTAGGTGGTTTGTAGACTGCAAGGCACATGATTTGTGCCTCATCATACTGGACCGTAGGATACTGAAATATACTGAATTCCTAGGCGTGACCAGGCATGAAATACATACCAAAAACAAGACACATTTTTATGACAATTTCTTGATTATTTTACTAATTTCAAGGAATAAATGATTTAAAACTAGCTAAATTATCAAGTAATTTTCAAGTACACATTTTTGTAAAATTTGCCTAAGATTAAGCTAGATAAGGTAATGTTTAGTTTGTTGAAATCGAGTGCTGCATAATTGCAAAATTCCATAAAAATCTAAATACTGTAGCAATATGGACCTGTACAATTATTTAAATCACAAAATCGCACAAGATTTACAGTTTAAAATAAAATATTTTTTATTATATTATATTATATACGCAGTTAGTAATTTACGGAAAATCGGACAAAAATTTATGTTTTAGGTGATAAATAAATATTGGCAAACATCCTCTTAATGAGGGAATTTATGCCATTTTCCTCTATTAGCCTCGATAAAATACATTTGAATACAAAGTGGTACATTATTCCGCATAAATTAAACTTCAAGATATTTGCTAAGGTGTTATTTTCATAGTGTAAATCCAATCCTAAAGGAAGGCTTTTTAAAGCTATAATTAATTAAGAAACCCTGTTTACAACCCTGTAATATTTGTTTTCTATTTGTTCCGTAAATTCATGATCATTAGAAGTTCATTAAAAAGTCTATATGTGTGTAAAATTCACATAATGGTTTTTATAATGTTTGTATCTTTCCTTGCTGCTTACTGTAATATATTCTGGTACTTACTTAAACATATGATTGTTGGACAGGTTACCCAACTTAACTGCTTTAAGCTGGAAAGTGAGGCACTAGACGCGATCTGAGACGGAACTGGGGTCAAATCAAAGTCCTTCTATGCCGAAGCCCGGAGAAATGACGCAGTATTCCGAAGTGCCAATGTGTCCATCATTAAAGTTGCGCAATGTCGATCAAAGCGACCTGCAGGAACGCAATCAGACCGCCCGAGCCATACAGGCTGGTTATTAATAGATAACATTTACCAATAAGGTTCCTCCTGTCGCTATGTCCTCAGGTGTTCAATTAATTTCCATTCCAGTTGCAAAAAAAAAAAAAAGAAAAGAGAGAAGTGGTCCTTGAGATGCGCAGCTCATAAATGCAGAACGAGGCGATAAATTATGTATAAAGGCAACTACCAATAAGGAGAAAAAACAAAACAAGGATGCTATTGAGATTCCTCCAGCAACAGATCGTCGCAGCAACATACAGTACATTAGCTAATCGCTCATCTCCTTTTCTAATTAAGTAACGCTATTAGTACTGTTTAAACACACATTTTAGGAATAAAATTGTATCACACCCAAAATTTCCCAAAACCCAAAATTTGGAAGAAAACAAACGTCTTTGTAAGCATTCGATGTAGCATTAAAATGTCCTTTTCATTGGCGCTAAGAAGCTCAAACCTGTTCCTGCACAACGGCAGCTCCATGAAAACGACAGCAAAACGGTTGTGACGGTCAGAAGTCCTCAAACTTTTAGTGTGTATGATAAAGTGCATTTCTAAACTTGCTGTAACAAAGTTCATCACCAGAGGCTGCATCCGTACAAATCCGTGAAATATTCAATTTTGTGTTAAAAGCACAGGCTAGAATACTGCCGCTTCCACTCCTCTTTAAAAATCTCCCGGCTGTCAGGCTGCGCTCGACCTCCCGAACTCACAGCCGAGGCTTCCTGCCTTGCCATCAACCTGGATCCCAGTGTGAATATGTGTGTGTGTGTGTGTGTGTGTGTGTGTGTGTGTGTGTGTGTGTGTGTGTGTGAGAGAGAGAGAGAGAGAGCGAGTGTGCGTTATCATTTTCCTCATCACAGAAAGCTCTGGAGCTCCAGGCCCAGATTAAGTCATCTCTTTTCGACTGTAATAGCGCCATGAGAAGGCCAGAACGATGCAGGACTGCAGGTAATGGGTCCAATTTGCACATTTATAGCAATTATTTTCAGAAAAGTCACACTTTATTTCTTCTCATACCACCTCCCTCATTACTTCACACGCACACGCTGTGTGAGTGTGTGTGTGTTTTTTTTTAAAGCTCTTGAACGTCGAAACATCCTCGTTGCTTATTGAATTTTAGATTTATTCAGGCAGTTTTTCCGTCTTTGGCTATTTAGGGGTGTGATTATTTCCGTGAGTGAGCCTTTAAGACTAGCCTCTTATGTGCCCGTGCCAGCAGCCTTTTCTGACTGCTTCCTCTCCCGGATTGAAGGCATCACAATCCGTTCCCGCCCGCCCCCTGCATTTAATACCCCCATGGCATCCTTCAGAGTCCATTCAAGTACTCCACCTAATCAGAGTGAAACTCCAGCTCCAGGGAGGCTGAGATGTGATGGAATTATCATAAGCTGTGGTAACGAGTATGAAGAACTGTAATTGCTATTGTTACTCGAACAGCGTGGCTTTATTGAGAGGGCAGTTTTACAAAACAGGGCACAAGAACGAGATCTTTGAATAGATTTTTTTTTTGATTTGTGTAGCGTAGATTTGTACTAAACTGTCCCAGAGTTCTATCGTTACGACATGCTTCGGCCTCGATACGATACAAGTGCGTGTACAGAATTCTCGCACTTTATTCCTTTTTAAATTCTTTCCCCAATGGTTTGATTATGCCAACAAAAAGAGAAAAACAAATGCAAAAAATATGACAATTTTTGATTTAAAAAATTCAATACTTTCATACCCAGGCGGCTTAGTGGTTCGCACTGTGGCCATGCACCTTCAGGGCCTGGGTTCAATTCCCACCTCGGGTTTGTGTGTGTAGTAGTGTTTGCATGTTCTTTCCGTGCTTGGTGGGTTTCCTCCAGGTCCTACCACATTCGTACAAATGGGAATAAATAAAAACAGTGGTCACCATTGGCCTCAACGGTTCCTAGTTGGACTACGGAAGTTCCTAGATGGATGGAAGGAATGACTTCCATACCCATGACTTTGAAGCACGCGGAGCATTTTTCCATCTCCGTGTTATCAGCGTCACCTCTCGCTGCTGCCATCCTTGGCACCAGTGTAGACACCAGGACATTGTTATTGTATAAAAAAAAAAATGTGTATTTAGGTGACAAACTATGGAAGTGGTGAGGAAAAGCAATGTCGATGGATGTCTATTTACTTCTGTCCTAATATTGTAATGGCAAAAACAAAAAAAAATAATTGACAATTTAATTAGACTACAATACATATTGCAAGAACAAACGATATATTTTGTGTCATTTTTCTATCACAGTATATAGAATTTCATATAGAATAAATTTTCCCATCCCTATCTACTGTATTATGCTTGTTGAACACAGATGGGGCGACGCAAATCGTACATTTGTCATCCTGGAACGTGTCAGTGTCGGATTATACCTGGATAATAAAGCACAAGTCTAAAGTCTTGCCTCTACAGCTGGCCGACAAACTGCTGGTGCTCCTTTTGGCCAATGGAACTCATATTACACTGCTTACTTAAGAACTTCTCTCTTCATCGAGAGGAGGCATCCGGGTGAGGTTCAACTTCAGCTTGCGACGAAGAGGAGAAAGACAGATTGGTTGCTAAAAATAGCAAAGCTATCAGTTTAACGGCGTTGTTGCTTTTAAATCACGTACTGTACTGTATCAATTTGACCTCGCATGAAGGAGGGGAGTGTTGATAAATGCTGTATGCTTTCATTTTCTTAGTATGCACATGGAGTACATCCAATCAAGATGAGAATGTCTTGTCAGTAGGCTTGACATGCGTTACTGCTTTATTTCAATGCATTGATCATATGGGGTATGTGTAGGTATGCGGTTAGGATACTGTAAAATACTGTAAAGAAGATGTTTGTAACATTTGTGTAAGTTCGAGTACTTTTTCTGTTTTGCAACGGTGAGTAAAAATGAAATCGATCCGAAATAATCAGTTAAGGGGAATCAAGGCATCCAGACTCACATTACTGCCCGTTTCTCATCTGAAACGCCGGCCTCCCGGGAACTCCTTCAATGGCCCGGACATGTGGAAATGGCTTGGAGCGAGGTCAGGACTGTACAGTACGGAGGAAGTGGCGATACCTCCCAGCCGAGTTCCTGTTCCCACAGATAGATGCGTCTCTTCCGCAAGTCAGCTTTAAAGCGTCCGTCGATTTTCACGGATCAGGCGCTCAACTTGCTGAACGACTGAGGTGGCTGGGATCGTCGATCACCGACGTACGGCCTTCTGTACTTCTGCTTGCATCGTTCGACATTCACTTTTTTTCATCCCAGTCCCGGTTTGACTTGAACACCCCTCGTTTTTAACACCGTGATGCAAATCAAAGAGAACCCTTTAAATCATGATAGACGGAGTGAACCTATTTTTCACGAACATACGGTATAAAATCCCATTCAGGTTGCCAGACGTTAATCTGAGCTGAACTCTATTTATATACAGTATTACCTTTACGAATTCCGCATTCATGAGCTCATCTGAAGCGACTGAGGAAGCAACAGAAAACGTCGCTGAAGAATACAGTCATCCAAAAGCTGCAATTTTCCACCAAGTGAACAACCAAAACAAACTCGCATGTGAAAGTATTTCAGGAAACCGGAGGTCAAACAGAGGTCATCAAGTACAAATGCACACTCAGGCAGGGGGAAAAAAAGGGGCTGAGATTTTTATTTATTAATTTTTTTTTTTTTCAGAATTGACAGTAAAATGCTCTGAGAGGAGCTTCAGACAGGCACTGAAGGGTTGGAAGGACCACTACAGCCAAAAGTGCATGCTGTGATTCTAGCTTTATAGCTGATTATATCATGTTATACAATTCATGATTTACAGTCAATGTTATATAACCGGTAAAATATAACTGCTATAAAAAATCTCCACTCTTCTGTTAAGGCTTTCGACCAGATGTTAGAACATCTGTGGGGATTTGTGTTCGTTTGGCTACAAGAGCGTTAGTGAGCTCAGAGACTCATCTCGCCATGTCAAGGCTTTTCCACCAAGACGGTTCCGTTATTGAACCGGCACTAGCACGAGACATGAACTACAGTACAGTAGCATCTGATTCGCTTTGGTGGGAAAAGGGGTTCTGATGGCTGTCTGAAATCAAAGGCCTGGTTTGAAATTGGTTCAAAACTAGCTCAGTGTTTCAGCAGATTCTATAGCTTCTATAATCTACGTGGCACAATTACTATAAAGATCAGCATCAATACATGATGATTCCTTGGTGGAAAAGGAGGCTCCAGTTCATCCCAAAGCTGTTCAGCGAGGTTGAGATCAGGGTTCTGTCAAGGTCACCTCCGAACCGATACTGTGCCTAAGTGCCTAAAGATACAGCGTAAAATTGGCAGCAGCCTCATTTCCCCTCTCATCTTGTTCGCATCTGCACCTGTTTCTCACTGGTTCATGCCGTAATTTAGACGCTTTGTGTCACTGTGTGGCTTAACAAAGAAAAAAAAAACATTCCTCTGAAACTGCTCAGATGGAAACGAGAGCCAAAAACGCTATTCAGGAAGCCTGGAGAACTATTCCTCAAGACTACATTAAAAATACAAGAAAATCTGGCTCTTTGCAAGAAAATGTGAAGACACAGGAAGTGTGTGTGTGTGTGTTTTTCTTTTTTTATATAACTATATATATTTAGCGCTCAATTTATATGCCGGATTTTCTTTCACTCTTAAAAGCAAGTGGAAATGTTAGTAGAAACCCTTGAAAATCTAAGGGAGTCTTGAGACAGATCTGGCAACCTTGGGGCCAAGAACTGGATAATTGCATACGGTTAATTTGCATGAGCTAATTGCATGAAATTTTCCCTGCAAAAATATTGACATATTTTGGTTTCTAATAACTGTTTATAATATTGTACAATTTTTTTTTTTTTTTTTTTTTTTGCCCATCCACCCGTGCCTCCTTTATACTTCTTTATTCCTTCATGGAGCCTGCTAGCCTCCTGGCTGTCAGTCACCCAGCTCTTATATATGTGTGTAAATGTGTGTGAGGCACCTCCATATGAAGACGTGCCTGCGTGCTGGCATCGGGCTCGTCGCATCGAGTTACGCGAGAACACTTACAGGTGTCGAGGGCTCATTTACATCGGGAAAACCGCAGCAGGAGAAAGAGCGGCTTATTGAAAACAGATTTATGAGAGCTCCCTCATGAATTGGAAAAAGCAGGGTGCATAATGGGAGCGTTGTGTTGTTTGTGTGTGTGTGTGTGTGTGTGTGTGTGTGTGTGTGTGTGTGTGTGTGTGTGTGTGTGTGTGTATTATGAAGCCTGTAGTGGATAAGAGGGACTCGAGGGACCGGGCCACATTGGCTGAATCATATTACAGGAATATTCTGGCTGCACAGCTGGAGCGAGGATCTGCCTTTCTGAGAACAATTCGTGTCCCTAAGGGGATTGAGAAGTGCACCATGTCCTAATACACACCACTACGCTGCTGAAATACCTCAAGACGTTGTCATTGTACACAAACACACATGCACACCGGGGGAGCTGCTGCTGTCTGGTAAAGCTTCTTCAGACAGACCTCTCAGCATTTTTATCGTATCAAATCAGCATGCCTGACAGGTGGCAATATGTGCAGCGCTTTATTGCAGTCTGCCATCAAGTATGTGTGTGTGTGTGTGTGTTTATGTGTGTGTGTTTAGTCTCTTTGTAAGAGACTAAAGATGCGCACTCATGACATACACAGAAATGTGCGCGCGTCCTGAAGGATGCTGTCACGCGTCGGCCACGTTACACCGATCACTCATTCGCGGCGATGCAATTTCCTCTGAAACGGATGAAACTGATGAAAGGATGGAGATGAGAGCGGGCGAGTTCTCCCTTGATCTCGCCATAGGACGCGTCTCCGAGAATGAATCCTCAGAGGGATGCGGCGTGGCAGGAACGGAAATCTCAAGGATTTGTTTAGTAAAGGGGTGAAGCTGCGTGCCAGCGGAAAAGCGTTCGGAGACTCTCGTGACACCGAAAGAAATAGAGGTGTCCATCACACTCAGAACAGACAAAGCCCAACAACGGCGTGCGACTTTGGGCTCCCGAGTTCATATTTCGCAATCTATCTTCATCCATCACTGTCCTTTCCCGTCCTCTGCAGATCTCCCGCGCCGAAGAAGATGAAGTGTTTACGCTTCCCAGATGTCAACCGATTTCCAAATCATGCAGGCGTCCGGTTTCCCCGCGTAAAGTCGCGGTTTCGAAACGCTCGGGTTTTAAGGCGGGTTTGTCAGCGTCAGGATGTGCAAACTTTCCAACACCTGTATGTACTGAAGGACCAGGGTATCACATCTACGGAGTTTTTCTCCCCTGACGGCACGGGACATATTTAATAACTCATTGTGATTGTGAGAAAATGGTTCCGGGGATGGATGAGGAATCATTTGTAAACATGAATAAATGCAACACCGGATAGAAATGAATGTTGAGCCCTTGCATGAGGTTGCAAGAGGTGGTTCAAGGAGATTTCTTAAATCTTTAAGAGTGCAAGGTTTTTTTTCTTAATACTAAAGGATTTAGTCTTATAAAATAGATGTTTTTCAAATGAAAATGATAATAAAAAATCAACTGTTTGAGTCTCTTAACGAATCCTGTTTGATGATTTACACAAGGAATACCTCTGAGATTACATCCACCTGGCTGGAAACAGGTCTTGGAAATGAATTTGATTCGATCTGGACACGTGGCTACCAGGTGCGGCGTGAGAAATAATCGCCTCCGGTCTCACAATAAGACGTCCAGGCCCCCGTGAGATGGATGGTAATTCCTCATCAACGCAATATCCAGTTCTCACAGCAATATTTGGCCTGCTAACCTCTGGAGCCACCGTGTGCCATACACAATTAAAGCTCGTGTTTCATATTATACACGGAGACAAAATCTAAATCCCCCCCTGCAAAATTACCTGTCAGAAAGATTAAAGGAGATGACCGGTCCACACTGGGACGCATCATATAACTATCTGCAAACCCCCCCAACCCGAGACACACACACACACACACACACACACACACCCAGCATGAGCTTAGTGTTCATATTATTGGAACAAAGTCCTCTATGAATGTTTGGGATTTCTGTGTAATCCTCAAGCTTACTGAAGCCTGAGCGCTACACACATACTACCACACACACACACACACACACACTCAAACACTTACATGCACTACAGTGTACACCACAGCTCCGCTGAATTCCCCATTCTGATTGGTCCTAAGGAGCTGACGAATTTCTATACCAGCGTCCGCGGTCCTGGCAGCGCCAGCTTGAAATTCACGTTATATACAGTAGGAGTTATATTCCTGCACCAGTTTTATATTACGTTTCTATAAGAACCTCTTCTTCAGAGCGAGTTGTACCTTGGAGGCTTGGCGTCTGCTCGAAGACTCGAGTACAAAGACTCAAAATAATCCATGGTGAAGTTTTCTGTATGGAGATGTTTATTGAATGTTTACATGCGGCGTCTCCGTTCTCTGACTTTATAAGGGTAAGTTTTCCACCACGGGGACGTTTTCCAGGTTCCTCACGAACAAGACAAGCACGACAAGAATGGAAAGAGACAAGCTGATGAGGGAATGAGTTGTTTTGTAAATAATATGCAAGATTAGATCTACAGTAACAAGGCGGCATGTAGTTTAGTGGTTAGAACTGTCACCTTTAGGGTCCTTCAGGGGGTCCCACTAGCACCATTAGGGTCCAGGTTGGATTCACGCCTCAGGGTCTGTGTGCTCGGTGGCTTTCCTGCCACAATCCAAAGTCATGCTGATTCCTAAATTGCCCGTAGTGTGTGCGTGACTTTGTGTGTTTCCCTGCAATGGTTTTGCACCATGTGGTTATCACTGTCTCCTTGCATCTCCAGGGTCCTGGTCCGATTCCCGGCCCGGTTTGATGTCCACCTCTGTTTGCATAGTTTTTCCCCGTGCTTGGTGGGTTTCCTCCAGGTACTCTGGTTTCCTCCCACAGATCAAACACATGGTGAACTGGTGTTTCCAAATTGCCTGTAGTGTGTGAACGAGCGTGTGAGTGTGGTGTCCAGGGTATCCCGCCTCATGCCCCAAGTCTCCTGGGTTAGGCTCCAGGCCCCCGTGACCATGACTACAGGATAAAGTGGAATAACCAATGAGTGAGTGAGTGAGTGAGTGAGTGAGTAGATCTAACAAAGTGGATAAAAAAAGCTGTGTCATTAGTCGGTTTAAAAAAAGAATCATTGACAACGAAGTTCATCCACCTGAGTTGCTACTACAGTCTGTCTATTCAAATCGCACCATGATCTTAACCAGCCGCTTTTTTTTGTGGCATTTACAAATTAGGCATGATGGATTTGTACCACCCTCAGGAACCATTGCCCTCCATAACCCAACCCCCCCCTCCACTGGCCAGCGTTCACTTTATTTATTCTCGGGTACGCTTGCGTATTTACGCTCTCCGATACAGCAGGTGGCAGTATGCACCTGCTTGGTTTGTGAGCCCCCATTAAACACAAGACAAGAAGAAGAAAGTTAAGAACGAAGTTAACGTTCATGCTACGGCTAATATTAATTGCAGGCTAATATTATTGCTATTGTGGAAGACTGTTACAAGGAACGTTCCCGCATGGCTCGACCACTTCATATGGCTGTGTAGGTCAGAGGACGAGATTGACTTGTGCACAGAGATTTGCTGAAGGAGACACTCAGATGATGTCCGAACAGCGATCTGCTTCGATATTCTCTCCTGAGTATGCTGTATCATTCTCGAAAAACTCCCATTTCCAGCGGACTAAGACACGATTAGTCATGGATGACGCCACAAACGTGGTGAGCGCCAGAAGAAGAACATTGCGTGGACCTACCATGGTCCTAGCGCAAGCCTGAAGAGGTCATTATGAGAACATCGCAGTGACATCGCCGTGACAAGTCAGTCAAAACACCATCCAGTCTTTCCCGTCTGCACCATGCCTGCAGTACATCAGTGAAGTCCCTACGAGGCATTAAGGTCATTGTTAACTGGTCGATGCTGTCATTACTACACATTTATTTAGTTCTTTCTGCATCTTGCTTCAACCATGTCTTGACCTGTTTCTTTTCTGAACATGGCCAAAAATAAGTGTGTCAGCTCCACGTTAAGGAAGACAATACTGCGTTTTTGTCCCTGTTCTTACTGCAGTCACACAAGTCTTTATGAACGTGATGGGAACATGGCTCGGTGTGAAGGTAAGTGTTTTATCCTTTAGTCCGTACCTTCACTATGACTGTCACAGACAAAACAAATAATTATAAACAGTCCAGAATGACAAAAACAAGACCCAAGTGTCCCACTAAACACCTAATTATCGTTAATGAATTATTCACAGTCCTGTGTTGGGGTCTGATTCAGTTATCTGTCGTCTCGTGTAGTTCTGTGTACCAGATGTAGTGTAAATGGTTGAAGGATAATAACAGCCAGTTGCCTTGAATACATTCCTCGCTTGTGTAACTAAACGCTATAAGGATGGATTAATTATCTGTTCGCGTTCCCTAACGAGAACGTAATCGTAAAGCAGTTAACATTGTAGATAAAAAAAAAGACTTGTAGAGACAAATGTATAGTGTAGTACAAGAGTCTAATTAGACTGATCAAGATCTCAGGCTTTTCTAATTACAACCTGATGTTTTTAAACAAATAATAATAAATAAAAAAAATTACAAAAAAAGTCTCCCAGCCCTCCAGTAACATGTACGTTTAGAATCTATTCCAGTCGTGCCGTGGCTTAGAGATTAGTACTGTCGCCTCACACCGCCACCATCGGGGGTTTGAATCTCGCCTCTGGAGGTTGTGTGGGCTTGGTCATGGTTTTAGAGTAGAATAGAATAAACTAAGTAGCTTATCTGGTATTACAATATATCATGATGAAGTATTAATCCATAGGCTATATTAAAACAGTGCTTATATATTGTGATTTTAAAATAAAAGAACATATGAATAAAAATCATAAAAAATACAAATCAACTATATGTAGTTTTTTTTTTCAACATTATACACTTGCACTTTGTTCTTTTATAATAAAAAAATATATATTTTCACATGCAATAAAAAAAAAAATACAATAAAAACTTCCTGGCTGTGTGTCTCGACGGGGAAAACTTCTGAACTCAAACTGTGCATTTGATATTGCATTTAGAACTGGTATTTATCATTACTTTTAAAACACTGGTAAATTTTACCGTTTTTTTTTTTTTACTTATGCATCTTTCAAGCATAAAAAATACATCTAACGTAAGGCATGAACCAGTGAGAAGCAGGTACAGATGATGTCAGATGACTCCACGCTCTCCGAGCCTACTACACCAACAAGGATGTGCCGACCTCCTATCCGAAATTTCAGATCTAAAATCCGGCGTTTGTGCTACATGACTTTTACATTGCGATTCAGTCAGATTCTGATTTAATTAGCGCTGCATTTCTTTAGACCACACATTAGGGAAGGCAGCCAAGGAAGAGTTCACAGCACCGGTGACAGAATGACAAGAAGGCCTGCAGAAAGCCACACAGAATTCGAGCTTTCAGCAAAGAAAAACAAATGTTTAGCCACAAAAGGACTCCAGACACCTCACTGAACTGTCAGCTCTCCCCCTCTTCGTTCTTTGGTAAAGTTGCGTCTGTCTGAATCGTAGCCAGAAGAAGCATTAGTCTTGTTTTTTTGTTCTTGCTTGTCTCAACAGAACGGCCAAAGCCGAGCTGACAGACCTCCCGAAAACCCGTCAGCCGTGCTGAAACGAGGCGATTGTTCCGCCGTAAAACTGATGAAACGCATTTTTCACATACAAAACAAGCGGCTCGAACCCAAACAATGGCGGCTCGTCTAGTCTGCAGGAGTCCTATGGCTGCTGTCCAGGCACTGGTTATCTTGAATTGTGGGTATGCGTTACAGGATCTCGGTGCTGTCATTGCTTTGTTCACAGTTGTAGACTGAGGAAGGTAAAAGTCCTACTCATCCTGTTTTCTTCTCTTCGAATAGGCTTATTTACTCCGTTCGGCCTCTGCGCTGGATCAACCCGACCCGCCTTAACCAGAAGAGAAACGTCGTCTAATGAAAGTTGGATGAACTTTGGGCCAGCTTTATACACAATCGGGTTTATATACAGTTCAGTAAAACCGAATAATAAGAACTCTCCCACTTGAGCAGAACTTGTGTAACCTTGTGTACATTTACATTAACAGCGTTTAGCACATGCCCTTTGTGGTCTCTGCAAATACATATCCATGCTAAGATAAATATAGTGGAGGCCAAAGGTATTGAGACAGACATGAAATTCAATGTTTCTTGACTTCTACCGCCTTCTTTACCATTGTCCAGCAGTTTTCTATTACGCTTAGGTCTGGAGATGACCCAGGCTCCGGCTAGTCAGTTGCTGTTGATAGCCTTTTGGCTGCTTCCGTTGAGGGGTCGCCACCATCCAATCAGCACACAACTTGGCACAGGTTTTTATGTCGGATGCCCTTCCTGATGCAACCCTCCATTTTATCCAGGGACCAGCATTGGATCCAGTGGCTGTGGTTTGGGAACTTGAACCCCGGCTTCCTGCATGGCAGGTGAAAAACCAACCATTGAGCCATGTATGCCCGCCCACCCAGAAGCTAATCAGTTAACTGGCACAAATCCACATGAGCCACATGGGCTGGAAATAATTAATGGCATCACACGTGTCTTCGTAAGTCGAAGGCTAAGAATACCATCGAGCTTAAAATTGGTACAATTAGCATATGTTGTGGTGCTAAATAAGCAACAACACAAAATAACAACCATCTGGACCTATTTCATGATTTACGATCAAAGCTGACAGAATATTTAAGAAAAAAAACCTCAGTATGAAAAAGATTCTTAGCAGGTAAGAGAGGAAAAAATGACAGCGGTGCAATGAAGACAAATGAGCGATTTTTCGTACAGCTTTTTCTGAGCTGACACCAAACCCGCCCTCCTCCACCAATCCAAGCTAATTAACAGCGCTAGCTAATGCTTTTTATTGCAAATCAACCAGTTAGCAATGTAAATAGTAATTAATGTTTCATTTATTAAATGATTTTTGTTTCCCATTTATTAGTTCTAGAACTTCAGCGATTAAGTAAAATTACCCATGAACTGAATAAAAACATTCAAAATGTCCTATGTATAAATAAAATCTTTAAATTAAATATTAAATACTGAATTTTCTTTCAATTCCTTATGCTTCAAAGGAACAAGGTCGGTGCCTTCTTTCAACATAGTGAATGAATGTCTGACATGAATATCTTTTTTTAATATTTCGGAGCCTATCCCAGGAGACTTGGGGACGAGGCGTGGTGCGTCCTGGACACCATGTGGAGACCATGCGAGAACATGACCCTGGAGGTGCAAGGCGACGGCGCTAAGCACTAAGCCACTGTGCTGCCGTCAAGTGTTTCGACCATACTATAGGGGGTAATCAAATTAAATTACATTTATCATTGGTTTACTAAGAAGAACAAAAAACTTAAAATGCATTGTTCAAATGTAAAAAACGAACAGAAGAGATTTGTTGTTTTATCCCTCATGCTGAGGCTTATCTTTCAAAAGCATGCAAATGAGCTGCAGGTCGTTTAGAACTAAGGGACAGACGGAAAGAAAAGAGCAGACTGTTTTAATAAATGCTGCAATATCCAATCAATGTATCAAATGTTTTCTTTGAAGACTAAATCTGTCAAAAGAGTGAAATACAACCTCCAGAACTTCAAAGAACATCACGTTTTGTTCTATCAGCCTTGTAACAGCCGTACTTTTGTTCTGCGATAAAAATAAAAAAAAAGTTCTACAGGTGAGCAATAATAAATTATTGCACTGGGTAGACTGGATTTTTTTTAATACCGTTAAACACAGAACAAATATTTAAGCATTGCCAAGGGGACTTTAAGCAGTTGGTTTGTTTTAAATATTGTAAACCATTACTGGAAAAATCTGAGACATAAAATTTTGATCAGACTAGTTAAGCACATAAAGCCCATCTCATTCACTCTATATCCTTTATTAAGGGTCGCGGGGGGCCTGGAGCCTATCCCAGGAGACTTAGGGCACGAGGCGGGGTACATCCTGGACAGGGTGCCAATCCACTGCAGGGCACACACACACATTCACACACTACGGGCAAATTTGGACCGCCAGTTAGCCTAACTTGCAGGTCAATGGACTGTGGGAGGAAACCAGGATACCTGGAGGAAACCCACCAAGCACGAGGAGAACATGCACACAGAGGTGGGAATTGAACCCAGACCATGGAGGTGCAAGGCGCCGGTGCTAACCACTACACCACCGGGCCACCATGAAGTACATCTATTTGTCATAAATAATATTGATCTCTTATATACAGGCTAAAGTTCTACTGCTCAATAAAACACCCATTTGGAAAATCTGACGTAGAAAACTTAATACCTTACATAGGGTTCAGCAAAAGTTTGTGGACACCTGACTATCATACCTTTATGTGAGAGGTTTTGCCAAACCTAAACAAAACCCTGACCTCAACCTCATTGAACACCCTCAGGAACACATTTGGCTTCCCATGTGCTGTAGATGTATTTATGTGTAAACTATAAATTAAGGAGGTAGATTTATTTAGAGAAGATAAAGTGTTAAATTTGAACTGGATAGCTGAGGATGGGAAGTCTCAAGATGCAGTCCAAAGCCTTTAGGCCCCAAAAAAATCAACAACAAAAGAGCAGAAGCTTTAAGAGTGGCCCCATTACCGATCTGATACTTATAGAAGGAATGCACTGGTGAGCTCAGCAACATCCAGAAGACCTGGAAGACCACGGAAGCTAATGAAGTGAATGAACACAGAATTCTTTCCTTGGAGAATAAAAGGCCGTTAACGACACCTTATCGAGTCAAGAACACGCTGGAGGAGGCAGGCGCGTCATTGTTAAGGTCTACAATCAAGAGACGACTTCATGAATGTAAATAAGGCTGGTTTAGGTCAAGATACAGACCAAAAAAAAAAAGTATGAATTCTGGGATACAATATTAACTTGCAACAGTATGACGGGAACAGAATAATATGAGGAAGGAACGAAAGGGGGAATGTTCCAAAAATCATACAACATCAGCTGTCAATCCTGGTGGAGGCAGTGCGTTATGGCATAGGCCGGTACACTGTCAGAAGTGCTGCTTGTCAACAGACAAGGCGAGCAAGGCTTGAGGCACCAGGCCAGAAGGGGCCCAAGAGGAACTACAGCAATGTCAATGTGGGCGGTACAATGGCTTTGTAGTTATCCCCGTCGCCTTGCACCTCCAGGGTCCGGGTCCGATTCCCGTTTCTGGGTCTGTGTTCATGGAGATCGCATGTTCTCCCCATGCTTGGTGGGTTTCCTTTGGGTTCTCCGGTCTTCTCCCACAGTCTAAACACATGCAAATTATTAGGCTAATTGGCCTTCCCAAATTGCCTGTAGTGCGTGTAGCACCCTGTCCAAAGTCTCCTGGGATAGGTTCAAGGCCCCCCGCAACTCTGCATACAGGATAAAGCGATAGACTTTAGGTGAGTGAATAAGGGAAACACTTGGCCAATCACATTACCAGGCGATAATTGCGAAAAAATCTTGTGAAATAAATATTTCCTGTCGGTGTATGGTGTTATATATTTGAGCACATTCTTGACCCCAAACTCTAAACTCTATTTTCAGTTGCGCAAACTCTCTTGCATGCACTAATGAAATGTATTCACCCCCAGGCCAAACAAGGTTTTATGTTCTTTATATTTATATAATGCAAATAACGCTGTAAAATTTTGAACTAAAAGAGTTTAGGTTTTGCTTTTTTTTTTCTTCTGTGCTGTCAGATTATTTATAAGATATGAGTAATGAATGTTCTTGGAGAGGCTCCATGCAGATTCTTGCCTGGAACCCTAACAGGCTCTAGAACTGCCATTGGTCAGTGGTGTTTATTGATGAAGTGACTTATGGTAACAGAAGCTGGATGAATTCTGGAGTCTATAAAACTCTACATTCTGCTCAGATTCAGTAAAATGATGCCAAACCGATACAGATGGATAATGACCCGAAAGCAACCCAAGACAAAGAAATTCAAATGTCCCCAAGCGGCAGAGTCGGTTGACTGATCTCAACCCAAACGAGCGGCTTTTCACTTACGGAAGAGAAAACTGAAGGCAGAAAGACAAACAAACAAGCAGCACCTGAAGGCGACTGCAGTAAAGGGCACAGGATCTCAGGGGAGGAAACCCAGCATTCTGTGATGTCCAAGGCTTTTAGACTCCAGGCAGAAAATGACGGTTGGAAAAAAAAAAAGGGGCTGTTTTTCCTAAAGAAACCTTAGAAACCTTTAATTCTGGAAGTTTACACTGCAATCAGAAAATGGTGTCGCTGTCCAAATACTGTATGCAATTTACTCACTCAATCACTCGCTCTTCGTTTATACCGCATGATCCTGTGTACAGGGTCGCAGGGGGCCTGGAGCCCATCCACACTACAGGCAATTTTGGAACACCAATTAGCCTAATCTGCAGGTCTTTGGACTGTGGGAGGAAACCAGAGAACCTGGAGGAAACCCACCAAGCACGGGCAGAACATGCACACGGAGGTGGGAATCGAACCTGACCGGGAATCGAACCAGGACCCTGGAGGTGCAAGGAGACAGTGCTAACCACTAAGGCATTTCTATTAACAGATACAGCACATGTACATTAATATAAACTAAAAGCAGCTTTTAAATTCGTGCCATTTCTGTTTATTCTGCCAAATATATATATGTCTACAGGTTTCTACTGTATGTTTTTTTTTCACATCTTATAACCTTTATTTTGTATTACAGTTACCAGTAGCAAGCTTCAGTTTGACTCTTCTGGGAAATCTTCAGAATACTCGGAAGCAATTTTAGATGCAAAAAAAAAAAAAAAAAAAACATATTTATATCCTGTTTACTCTCTGCACTTTGCATGTGACCTCATTTTCTCAGCTATTCTTGCCGTATATATGCAAATAAGCAGAATTTATTGCAGGTTTATTTGGATTTTAGTAAACAGTGACCTGGTGAGAAAGAATCGATCGTCAGGAGATCTCAGGTTCGAATCCGAAAGATGCCACAGCTATGCGTATCCAGGAGCCAAGAGATCAAATTAACTGTGCTGTTTGTGCGGGAAGGCTGGCCTTCTCTCTCTCTCTCTCTCTCTCTCTCTCTCTCTCTCTTTCAATCTCTCCTGTCAGTCACATTGACAACAGCCAATTGTGGACTTCTGTGGACTTCTACATGGAGGTGCCTCGATGAAAAGGCTATTTCAGATCAAACCAACTTCAATAGTACTGAAACTATTTGTCTTAAACATGAAGATCAATGTTCTAATGGTAAATGTAAATATAAAAATCAGGATCCTTTAAAGATCGCATGTTGACCTTTACAGGCAAAAAGCGCTCGAGCCGAACAACGTATCTACGAACTAGTGGTTTTGTGTTTATTTCTTATCCATTAGCCGAGACCTGTAGTCATGGCCTGTGAAGACAAATGGTGGCGTCAAAATAAACCAAGCGGCAACATCGAGACGGAAACCAAGCGAGCGAGAAAATCCCCCGAGGGCATCACAAGCCAAAAAACAGCAGTATGACAAATGGACGAGACGCAAAAGTCAACCACAGCATTGATAGAGTGGCTGACAGATGAATGAGTCCACGTCGGGAAAAAAAAAAGAAACATGACAACACTGATGTATGACGACGCCGGGAAACAAGGACTCGGGGCACGGATCGATGAAGCTGATGGAGGACGGAAGGCAGCGGCCGTCGTCACAACAAATGCAAATCAACCCGGAAAGCCCACGCAACAGCTGGCGGTTAAAAGATAAGATAATCCTGTAAGCTAACAACACTGAGAGATGATTTCAATTATAAATTAATTATGATATGAGAAAGAATCCTGTAAACGAATTCTGTCCACATACAGGGTTAATACATCCAAGGGTAAGTATTCACCCTTTACACCACAGCAGAGGCGAATTCTTAATCAGACTGGGCACAAGGTGTTGATTCATTTTCTAAAACAGCTAGTGCACAGCCCAGCCCCATGTTTATAACTATAGTAACAGCTCAGTCAAAGGGAACGTTATAATGAATCCTTGAGAAGTGTAAGGAGTGGAACATCACAAGGCAAGATGTTATTGGAAAACAATCAACGATGGAATTCTGCTATACATGAAGCACCAGCACCAGTATCACTGGTGTGCTCAAGATCCAAAATCTAAATACTATTTAAACCGTTTGAACACACTTTGCATAGATTAATACAGTAAACAGTACCTTAAAAAAAAGAAAAAGAAAGAAAAGAAAAGCACCAGACACACTTCAGCCAGCAGTTGTACATTGATAAGGGGCATCTATATGGTACCCAATAAACAAGCCAATATTCCTAATAAAGTGGCAACTTGATGTGACGTGATATGATATAAAGTTGGCTGCAAATTATAAGATCGTTTATGCTCAGAATAAGAATAGGTGCAAGAAAAATGACAAAATTATGAGAGGAGTTCCAGCCAAACTGTGATGGAATTTCTCATCTAATTGACATTTACTGAAGACCTCAAGCATAGTTCAGTGATGAGACTCTTAGCTGCAGTAAATAAATCCCGGCAATCCCGGCCAAGGTTGTTCCCGTAAACTACTGGAACATCTGATCCTTGAAAATCAACAGGTAACTTGTCGCCAACAGAAGATGTCTTCTTGTTGTAGAAGAGACACATCTGTCTGTGGGAACTGAACACACACTCATTTACTGGCACCACTTACACTTTACAGGAATTCGGCTAGGAGTTATTGCAACATCCCGCGTACAGTCCTGACCTCGCTCCAAGCCAATACCATATGTTTGGGCCATTAAAGGAGTTCCTGGGAGGCCAGCGTTCCAGATGTGAAGCAGGCATCTCCAGACTCTGGAATACTGAAAAAAAAAAAACATTCTACCTAGGTGGTATCCAAGCACTAGTGAAACACTGGAATGAGTGCATTAGAGTGGCAGGGGATCATATAGAGAAATAAAGGGACTCTCGTTTACTCTTATAACTATACTCTGTTATTCTGCACAATTAAATAAATGTCCAGCTTTGACTTGAACGCGCCTCGTTTAAACACAGAACAGAAAAATCCCTGCCCGAATTTCTTCTGAACAGACGATCCAGGCAATGAGGAAGGAAACGTATCTATGATCACTCTGTCAGTCCGAGGCCATTGGAATTCGACTCGTGTCGGCGTGTGAAAAGACGAATGGGGACATGTAGGGGACGAACCTTTCTAGGTGCCCTTTAAATCCTTTCTTGCACTTGTCTCAGTGTTAAAAAGGTGCACGGTTTGACACAAGCTACACCTGACCTTCTCGATCTCATCTCCCTCTGTCTCCCTCCTACCGCCTGCTCGCCTTTCGCTGGGAGGGAATTAGAGCAAAAATTAAAAGCTTTGTTAAAACCCCGACCATACCGACTAATCAGGCTAATTAAGATGCATAGCAAAGCCCCACCTCCACTTGAACCGGCTGACCTTTGACAAGCTATTTCCGAGGCCTAGGACTGCGTGTGCGATATTGAAGTGTCCAGCAAAGTAATTTGGACAGCATAATGGCAAAAGGAATGCTAATGAAGGTGTTAGGATTTCAGGCGGAACTCGAGGAGCGGCAAGACAGAAGCGCTTTTGGGTCGAAAGACTCGTTTCAGGTTAGATCTGGTCATTTTGGTTCGGTCCCACTTTCATGAGTTTGATCCTGAACCGATACAATCGATCAAGATTGCCCAAAATCAAAGAGGTTTTGTCAAGAAGTTTGTCACGATTTGGTAAGATGCTGAGTGGTTTGGGAGAAAAAATCTTTTTGAAAGGAACAAACAAGTTAAAAAAACATTGTAGAACCTATGTCAAGCTGGATTACAATGGTTCATATGTGGTTAATTGTGGATTGTGATTTGTGTTCATATGTGGTTAAATGTGATTGATGCGTCCACAAATATGCCAACCTCTTTGTTTAGCGTTAACGTCGAAAGCCTTGAGCTCTATCCAACCCTATACACTAAACCACTAAAGTAGAACGCTCTAATGGATACTACACAGCGTACAAGGTGATGTTTAGTATGGAAGTGCATGATTCATAGCTTCTGTAGTGACGAGAATCCAAAACTTAGGAGGTATCCAGGTCGCTGGTAACAGGTGAGAAATCCTAGCAGTTCTTGACAAGATCATGAAATTTAGGAGGTACTTTGTAACAGTTGGTAGGTAACTCTTGACAGTTCTTAGACGGTTCTTGACAGTTCAGCGTGGGTTTGGCACGGTTCGCAGTGAAGTCACAAGGTGTAGATGATTCATGATTCAAGGCAAGTGACGCCAAAGAGTCGAGCATCCAAGACCTTGAGCAAGACCTTTAAGAATGTAGCAAAGTGTCCTATGTCTTTTACCCAGATTGTGTCCTGGTAGGACTTTATCGCATCTCCACACTCTTAGTCAGAAACTGTCTCTGGTCGTCTGGATTGAAATCAGGATTCAAGTCCACATTTGCGGCCCTTGTCTCTTGGGCATCTCCGAGTCCTTAAGACCTCTGGGGCTGTTCTCTGTTGCCTGGAGAATTTTGGTGCTTTGTCTGGCGAATCCCATGGGGGCTTGATCGGACTGGGATCTGGGGAGTTTGGAGACCATGTGGGTCACCTTCGGCTCATTGCCTGCTGGGTGTGCCAGTTGTGCTCTGGCTATTCTGGTGCATTTCTATTGTGGCCAGTATTGACTTTTTTGGGGGGTAATTTGTGCCGCTTCGGCTTTTCTATTGGATTATTTGGTCTGTGTGAGCACGAGCGAGTCTTAAATGCCCAGGATTCTGTCATCAGTTTACCTGTGTGTAATTGGTGATCAATGTCAATGTGTTAATGTTATGACTGATCAGCGTACACTATATACAGTACTACTGTATAGACGAGTTCGAATTGCAAATGTTGTGTGGCAATGGGAGTCCAAGAGGAAATCAATGTAAGTCATGCGCAGCAGATCCCTGAATCCAGGTTTTCATCATTCAATCGAATGGGACGTCAACGGCCTAATATGCTGGCAAAAATACCGTTTTTTTTTTTTTGGGCTGTGAAACATAGCGGTTGTTAGGAAAAGCAGAAAAAATACTGGTAAACAAACAGAATTCTTTTTGCCACACCATCTAATTTTTGTACATTTTATACATTAAGAACTTTGAGGCCAGAATGAAATAATGCCCTTTTTCAATTGATGTGCATTAGTCATGCAGTAAGCTGACTCCTACAGAGCAAGGCAGATGCAACATAGAAATAAAGTGCTTTGTGTTGGTGCACTTTGAAATTGAAATGATTTGATGATGCCAAGAAAGAGCAAACTATTATCTAGGCAAACAAGGTTTTACTTACCATATCACAACTTCAAATACACCCCTAATGGGATGCCATTATTCTCGCAGGTTGACATTTTTAATGAAATATTTGCACGACTTTACCACGCTCAAGCTCTCGCATCCGCACAGCTGTGAATTAACGCTGCAGGAAGAGTTTCCAGGAGGTGGACTTGTGTCACACAGGGGGGTCTAAAAACACTTCTGGATTATATATTTATTTCTAAAAATAGGAAATAATTGAGATGTCTGTCCTGTCCAGGTAAACAGATCATACTTGAGTGACTGGAGAAAAAAAAAAAAAAAAACAGTCCAAGGTGAAGGGTGAAACGCTGGCGTAATCAATCTGGTTGGAAATAACACCTTTGTCTAGCACTTGAAATGGACAGAATTGCTGTAGTGTTCACTGTCAAAACGTTTTGAAGGGTTATGACATAATACTCCAACCAAGCAAGTGTGTCAGTTGTTGGCACCATGCTGTTTTGCTAACCCTTTCTTTTTACTCTCTGCAGGTGTTTTGGAATCTCTTATATTAAGTGTCACTGGCAAAAAGCCCTGCCTTCTTACCCTAATCTCACACACTTAAGCCTGGACTTGCAGGGAATCCTTGCTCTCTGGCATGATAAATGAAGCAGGTTTTGCCCTCAATAAAATAAAACAATAATTTATTACTGTGCGAACCTCTTGGGACACCCCTCATTTCTTTATATCTCATTTAATTAAATGATGTACAATAAATTAAATAAATAGGAACTAATGTGACGAGATGCAAAGCGCCTAAATATACAATTTAACAATGGGTAGTTTGTGTAACAGCCTCAGCAGCGACCTCATTTCCCCTCTCGTCTGTTCCAATCACTCAGCATTCAGCATCACCCGTATACTGATCACCGGCCTGATCATCTGCACCTGTTTCTCACCGGCTCATACCTTAAGTTAGATGTATTTTTTATGCTTGAATAAATCATAGGTCACTGTGTGGCTCCGGTACAGAGACTGGACTGGAAATGAGAGACGATATTTTCCCACAACTCAGAGCCAGAAAGAAAGACTGGCTCTTTGGATGCCAATTATGAAGAAATGGGGGGGGGGGGGGGGGGGGGGGGGGT
>JAAGKR010004134.1:50032-65327 GCA_011419295.1 Clarias macrocephalus
AAACCCCCCCCCCCCCCCCCCCCCGCCGCTTCCCTTCTTCAACCTGAAATGGTAAAAACAGCTCATTTTTTATCATTAAAAAAAAATTTCAAAACAGGTTAAAAAAAAAAAAAAACAATATATAAAGCCTAATTCGCCACAACAATCACAGTGCTTCTGCTATAATACTATACACATGCTGTGCTGCCACGCCAATGACACCCCTGTCATGCCTACATGAGTCCATTCATTTTAATCTAATCCCATCCAGCATACACTTATAGAGACATAATCCTTTGTGTTTGGGGTTCTCCGTTAGGTGCCTGTCCCCATGTCTCCTCCCTGCTTCAACCTGATTAGTTTCTGACTGCAATAGTAAGAAAAGTAAACACACACAGGAACAGTCTTGCGCATGAACATGCTCATTTTCTGGTCAATGGTGAACTGAACGGATCGGTTCGTAACTAAAAAAAGGTGAAAATCAGTAAGACTTCGTGGACATTGATAGCAGATCGCAGATGCACGCAAATCATGTACAGTACCACATCCCAGGAAACGTCCCTCATGGATGCATAATAATGTTTAGCATCCACAAAGTACATATAAACCTATGACATAGTGATGTTATTGGTAACTTTAAAAGCTACTTGTGTGCAATAAATACTTGCTCACTCACTCAGTCATCGTCTGACTGGTATCATCAGTCATACCATTTTATCCTGCAGAGAGGTCATGGGGGTTGGGGGTGTGGGGGGGAGGGGGGGGGGTGCCAATCCATCGCAGAGCATACACACATGCATACACACTCATTCACACACTACGGGCAATTTGGAAACCCCAGTTAGCCTAATCTGCATGTCTTTGGAATGTGGGAGGAAACCAGAGAACCCAGAGGAAACCCACGGGGAGAACATGCAAAGCTCATGCACACAGACCCAAGGTTGGACTCGAACCTGGACCCCGGAGGTGCAAGGCTAACTTCTACACCACCGTGCTGTAAAATATATATTTGTACACACACACACACACACCTGTCTGTTTCATTACTGAATATTCATTTCAAAGACTTTTGAGTCTCAGCCCTGGCTGGGGTTTTTTTTATTTTTTATTTTTTATCCGCTGGTCCTATATTCTCAGTTATACAAATACGTGATCCGTTTTATAAGTACATTCACTCGTCTGATTTGCTTTCATCGCGGCATGTCTCAGTCACAATTACATTCTAGCCTACAGCAACAAAGCTTGCTCTATTATAAAGCCTGTTCTGGTGCTCAGCAATTCTTAATCACTCATTAAAATAGCGTTTAAAAAAAAAAACAGTCGTTCTGATTACATTAAATTAAGAAAGAAATCAGTTTTTTTTTTTCCATTCCACCTAAATGTCACAATTTTCCAATTTATGATGTCCCCAAGTAAATGTACAATAATTCAGCTGAGGATACCACAGGCCTGTTGAACCCAGGAAAAAAAAAATAAAGTTTTAATTCTTCTGTTTTATCCTGGAAAAAAAATAATAAAACACCAAGCATGCAACTCCATCGACTGTCCTCATGTGCAGTTTATGCTGTAAATGAATAATGTGCAAGATCTTAAAATAAAGCATGTTTATTTGTTTATTATTAATAAATAAACTGTATAAGGGCCGTTCAAGTCAATCCGGGACTTTTGGTTGTGCAGAATAACAGAACACAGTTATGAGAGTAAAAACTCCTTTTAGTTTTCTCAGTACGCCTGTGCCATGATCGGCTCGCCTGCTTCAACACTGGCCTCCCAGGAACCCCTTTAATGGCCAAACATGTGGAAATTGGAGGTATGTACCCAGCTGAGTCCCTGTAGTGTGCAAGTGGTGCTGGTGCGCGATTGTGTGTAAAGTTCCTCAAGATTGACTCATCTCATTCACAAGTTGGAGACAAGTTATCCATCGATTTTCAAAAATCAGGCACTGAATGTTCACGGGAGCGACTGCAAGGAGCTCCGAGCCACCTCCGCCGGGATCACCATTCACAGACCGACGGTGTTCTTTAAAACGTTTACACCATACAGATGTTTTACTGCAGATAAGAGTCTCATCACCGTACTGTGATTAAAGTCTTCTGCAAATGTCAATCGCTTTTACACCTTCATTCAAAAAGATTTCATCAAGTCCCAGTTTTATTTGAATTACACTTAGATCATTTTATTTAATAACAATAATAATAATAATAATAATAATAATAGTGACTATTAGTGTTGTGCTTGTTTATACCGCAAACACTGGAAAAACTTACAAAACCCAATGCCAGACTTTCTCTGCGGCTGAACCTGCAGGACCCTGGGGATATCTTGACCTATATTGACATGTTTTTCTCCTGCATCTGATGGACACTAATCTGCAGAGACCATGCCACCGAAACTTCATGTCCTACCTTCTGACGGATCTCTTCCTCCATTTTGACAGGCGAGCCGAACTCAGCCACCTGACGCACGCCCTCGCTGGCATATCCTCCGTACTCCCACGGCATGTAATTGCTGGAGTGAGAGGCGCCGATCAGAGCTGACCAGTGATTGGCTCGACCTGTTGGAAACAAAAGCACTCATCAGGAACGTGGCAGTCGGCTGCGATTAGATTGAGAGCTGTTGGAAGAACCTGCTTAGAAATTCCTTCGAAATCCCATAATGCCCTGAAAATCTGAATACTAAAATATAGAATGAGAAAAATCATTATATGCAACATAATAGTATTACAGATTAACATGCAGGAAGTGCACGATGTTGACCGGCATCAACACTGCAGTAGTGTAGGGAATGAAAGATTAAGTCAAGAGACCTGCTAGGACAAGTTTGACTTATTTGGAAATATTGTGCTTACTGTAGCTCAGCACGCAGTGATGTTTCACAACAATAAGACGATCCTTATCTGATCTGGCCATTTGACTAACAGTTTTCTTTTCATCTTTAGCATGTAGTATTTATTCTCTTTCTGTATATATCTGTATATTTTCAACCTCTTTTCTCTTTCTATTACTCATTTTTTTTATATAACATTTTTCTTTACATAATTTACTTCTTATCTTTAATATGCGTTTTTTTTATTATATTGTAAAAATGGAATGTTAATAATTAAAAAAAAAACGAATAAAATTGCCAATATTAAGAATTCCATTCAAAGTTTTATATTGCGCTATAAACATTTTGGTAGCACGATGAGACCCGCTGTCTTGCACCTTCATGGTCCAGGTTCGATTTCCACTTAGGGGTCTGTGTGCATGGAGTTCGCATGTTTTTTTCCCGGGGTTTGATGGGTTTCCTCTGCGTACTCTGGTTTGGATGGATAAGCACTTCAGTACAATAATCAGGTTATTCTATGCCTGTATAACAATAATCAAATATCTCATAGATATAAACACAAGTGGAAGTAAAACATTTTTTATTTTACATCCTGCCCTTCTTTTTTTTATTATTTAATTGTTAACTGACTTATAGACTTTTTACAATTATTATTTTCAAACGAAAAACAATTATTTTGTACTCAGTTTTTACTATAACACCATTTATTTTCCTGAATCTGAATTGTATACTAATTTATATTTTTACCCATATGCATTCAAAAGCTTTTTTAATTTCCCCCACTGGTAGTTCATGTGCAAATACAATTACATTCAGCAATTTTCTTTCTAGTTTATGATTTTATGCAAAATACATTCACAGGGTTTATGCCACGTTCATTTTCAGGCGTTAAATATGATGTGAAGAGACAGAATGTGTGATTTTTACTTGTATAGAAATGTACAGTAGCAGAAATGTATCTCAGACCTCCTAAATTAAATAAAAGAACTTTTATGTGTTATGTCCGCACTCATGGAATATTGATTTTGACCTGCTTGAGAAACACAGTAATCAACGATAACATGAACACCACTGCTTGATAAATTGAATAACACTGGTTATAAATTATAGACCAGTAAACTGGTGACAGCATCAGGAGCACCCGAGATTCACTTATGCCTTTAAGGACCAAAGGTTAGACTGTCTGGTGCCATCCCACAGAAGATGTAACACAAATTGCTGAAAAAAGTAAAACGAAAAATTGAACACCCAGCGCATCACAGCGTGCCGCATATAGGGACGAGCATTTATGGACTTTATAAACGACACAAACCACAGCACCCAAATCCACCGCTAATGTCCAGGTGTCACCCTCAAAGCACTGCCTCGGTGGCACAAGGGCACCTGGAACGTACACAAAATTGGGCATGATGTTTGGGGTTTTAATGTTATGGCTGATTGGAAATCAATAACATCTAAAGCACTCCAATGTAGTTATATGCTGCCTAGCCAAAAAAGTTGCCATTTGGATTTAAACAAGCAAAAATGTAAGAGCTTTTAGTTTGAGAATTGCATTTGTGATTAATATATGATTCAGCTGATGCAGAGAGTCATGGAAAAGATGTTCCTGTGTTTCAGAAAGGTCAAATCACTGGGCTTGATCAAGCAAGAAAAAGCCTATGGAGATACCTGGAACTGAGTTAAGAAATGTTCAACACAATATTAAACCATAAATGATCAGAGATGGCTTAAACATATGGTGATGTTGCATCATATAAAAAAAAAAAAAATCGACAATAGAAATCATGAAAGCTATGTTTAATAGTGAAAGCACCCTTTATACAACTCCATCTGAAAAAAAAAAAATCAACACGTTAAAATCAAACTGGAAATCCAACAGCACTATAATAATAATAATAATAATAATAATAATAATAATAATAGAATAACTATTTCAGCTTTCATTGTACAAAGCCAATGAAATCCAACAGAGCTGCTTGTTCTCTAATTGCTACTTGCTATTAAGGAATAGCAGGATACCTCATGAAATACATGATTATATCAATAACTCCTCGACATTGTCTTTAAGCTTTGGGTCAGTGGTTCTGCTCTTTCTCTCTCTCTCTCTCTCTCTCTCTCTCTACTGTTTCATACAAGTCTTCTGCTGTTCTCCCTCTGACCTTATGCCTTTAAACCCGCACACACACACACACACACACACGCACACACACACACACACACACTCATCTGTAATGACTAATAGAAAGGCACAGTTCCCACTTCCTGTCGTCATAATCACCCACACGGGAGGCATAATTATGAAATGAGCTATAATTTGATTATGCATCAGCTCACTGTTTACTAATGAACACAGGAACAAGCCATTTTATGTTCTGGCTCTGTTACTATGCTCTTTTTAAGAGGACTTTAATGATAAAAATGGGAAATAAATGATGTTTTAATAATGTTGCCTTGGACCTTTTACCCAAAAATAGCAGACGAAGCTGCCGAGAACTATAAAAAGAAGCAGTAAAATACTGTAAGTCTACCAGATCTACATGCAGCTTTCTTTTTTTCTTCCTGCAAGCTATTTAGAAACCTTGTTTTTATGCTAGCGCATTTCAGCTAGTTACAGTAGCTAGCTATCAAGTTAACAGCAAAGCACGTGCTGTTGAGATTTTTTTTCTCCTCTAAACAGTTTAAAAACAGGAGGCAATGTTAAACAGAAATATAATAAAATCAGCAATAAAATAAACCTTAATTAATTCCAAGACTTCAACACATGGATATAGCTGTTAAGCTAGTTAGAAGACTTGTTGAGATTTTTTTTTTTTTTTCAAAACAGCTTAAAAATAGCAGATTAAGCTACAGGGGCTGGACGATGAAACTGAATCGCCTGGTTTTAGACCACAATAATTCATTAGTATAGTGTAAAGCCTCCTTTTGCGGCCAATGCAGCATCGATTTGAGCACTTCTACTTGCAGAATAGTGTCCAGGTCACTACGTGATGCTGGTGGAGGAAAACGTTTCCTGACTCGCTCCTCCAAAACACCCCAAAGTGGCTCAATAACATTTAGATCTGGTGACTGTGCAGGCCATGGGAGATGTTCAGCTTCACTTTCATGTTCATAAAACCACTCTGCTGTGTGTATGGGTGCATTATCATCCTGATACACGGCACCACCTTCAGGATACAATGTTTAAACCACTGGGTGCACACGGTCCTCCAGAATGGTAGTCCTTGGCAAAGACGCGCCCATCTGACACAAGTATTGGGCCTACAGTAGGGAATGACGTGATATTGCAGCCCAAACCATCACTGCTTCACTCTGGGCATGCAACAGTCTGGGTGGTACAGTCGCTTCTTTGGGGCTTCTCCACACTGTATCACTGGATGTGGGAAAGACAGTGAAGGTGGACCCATCAGAGAACAATACATGTTTCACATTGTAAACTGGTGACAGCATCATGAGCACCCAAAGCTCACTCATGCCTTAAGGGACCAAAGGGCAGCCGGTTTGGTGCCATCCCATAGATGATGTAGAACAAATTGCTGAAAAAAGACGTATAGACATTGACATTTCTGTCATTTGGCAGACGCCCTTATCCAGAATGACGTACATTTTTATCTCATTATACATCTGAGTAGTTGAGGGTTTAGGAGTCTTGCTCAAGGGCCCAAAAGGGGTAACTTAGTGGTAGTGGGGTTTGAACTTGGGACATTCCAGACCATATGTCTGAGTTACCCCTGCTAGACGATGAGTGAGAATACCTGCTCCTTACTGAACCGCTATGGGAGGCCATTTGTTCGGTAGTTTTGAGCCCCAAAGTGAAATCTACAGGATAGAAATATTGCAGGTTAGACCACGAAGACAGGGTGATTTATAGGATAGAAGCGAAAAGTCAGTGGATAGAAGGAAAACCTTCCTCTTTCTCAGCCCGTCTGTCATAGTCTCTACCAAAACAGAGAACAGACTATACCCGTCTCACTTTCCTGGACTCACGAGCCAGAGCAGCATATTGCCGGGGGACGGCATTGAGCGTGTAAATGAAATGAAAGTACAGGATGATGATAAAAATTTGCGTGATCGGTTTCCAATCACTCATTTCAACATCCATTGGACATTACCTCATGTCTCCCTGCTGGAAGCGCGACTGCAGTGGGAGCAGAACAAAAACTTTTCATAGTAAGGCAGCTAGTACAATCACTCGCACCACGAAATGCTCCAGAATAAACCACAGTTCATTCGTAACACTGTGAATATACTGTATACTGTACTGTAGGGTTTCACAGGCATATTTCAGTCTTGTTTTTGTGTGAAATCGTTAAGGTTAATACATAACCAGTCAACACACACCGAGGTTTCATTTTGACTCTTAATCGGGAGTGTGCAATGTCCTGGTGCACATCAAATAAAAGTAAATATATAAATAAGGAAAGGTCAAAGCCATTATGTGCCCAGTTTAGAAAAAAACAAAAAAAAAAGAAGGAAAAAGGAAGAAAAGATAATGGTGTGCAGCTGTTATCTCTTTATGAGTATAATATTATGCATGTAGTAAATAGGACAGTAACACACGGTTGTTAAACCGCCTTGCTGCGTTGCTAGTTTACATCATGTTGGATATAATTTCATATGCAGTGTTTCAAGTCATAATGTTAAGCAAAGTTAAGGCAATTATTATAATTTTTTTTATTATTATTTTATAATCTTTTCATCAATGTGGGCTACAGTAGCTCTTCTATTGGTTCGGACTACACGGGCCAGCCTTCTCTCCCCACGTGCATCAGCGAGCCTTGACCACCCAATGACCCTGTCTCTAGTTCCCTGATTTTCCTTCTTCAGATCACTTTTGGTAGGTCATGACCACTGCAGCCTGGGAACATCCCCCAAGATTTGGAGTTACTCTGATCCAGTTGTCTTTCCATCATAAGAAAAAACTGTGAAATGGCGACAGGGTCATGGGTGGCCAAGGCTCACTGATGCACATGCGGAGCGACGGCTGGCCCGTGTAGTCCGATCCTATAGAAGTGCAAGTGTAGCCCACATTGATGAAAAGGTTAGTGCTGGTTTTGGTAGAAAGGTGTCATAAAGTTATGGCTGATTGGTGTATATTATTCAATGTTGTGAGTGATTTAAAAGACAAAAAGAACGATCATTTTCGAAGCTTTAGGAAAGTAACACATTTGTCATATGTGGTTTATACTATACAAGCGCAACACAGCACCGTTACTGTACATAATTCTGTGGCAGCATAAAATGACTAATATTTTATGAATAGTATTTGCACACACACACACATGTGCACGTCCTCACTGTTGTCGGTTTTCCGAGCTCTGCACGTGCATTTTTGGAAGAAGTATTCCTCATTAGTAGCGCATGCCTAAAACAAGAACCCCTGAGCAATTCCATGACCCACAACCCAAATAGTCGATTCCTCTTTCAGTAATCGAAATTTTTGAACTCTCATTCTTTTGAAATGTACCGTGACATGTTGGTACAGAGATGGATGTAAATGCAAAGTCAAGTTCAAAACAGGGTTTAAATCTTCTATACCTCTTAACCTGTACATGGTGGTGGTGGTGGGGTTTATGGGTCGAGCCTATTCCAAGAGACTATTGGCACAAGCAGGGGTACACCCTTGATATGGTGCCATTGCATTGCAGGACACACACACTGCAGGCAATTTGGGCCCACCAGTGTGCCTAATCTGCATGTCTTTGGACTGTGAGAAGAAACCAGAGTACCCCGAGGAAACCCACCGAGCACAGGAAGAACATGCAAAGTCCATGCACACAGACCCGAGATGGGAATCGAACCCTCTAACCGTCAGGTGGAAGGCGACAGCACTAATCACTACGACACCAATGCCGCCAGGGACAAAAATGATCAAAGACAAAATCATAAACTGAAGGTAAGCAAAGTAAAAAAATAAAATAAAAAAAAACTTGGTGAATTCAGGCAGAAAGAAAGGTGACAAAAATTCATTATATATGGGTTTGTAGATAATGGTGGACAGGTGTGTGTGTGTGTGTGTGTGTGTGTGTGTGTGTGTGTGTGTGTGTGTGTGTGTGTGTGTGTGTGTGTGATCAGTATAGGCGCATGCTGGGTGTTATTTTTAGGATGCAGTGTCTGCTGGGACCTGAAGTCTCTAATCAAAGCTGCTGACTCGCTGACAGATAAGAATATTTTCAATGGGACTTCACTTTTTCATTATCAAATATGCAGTTTGTATGAACACACAAAAACGTCCCAGATGCCTGATTAGCTGGGGAGGGGAATAAAAATAACCAATCAGACCCCCCTCCCCTATTGTGACCTCATATCCCAAGACTCCCCTTCAATGGCTCAATGCTCAAATCTGATTGGATGCTCAGGGGCGGTTCGTTTAAAGCTTTGGACACTGAACCAGTGCATTTAGAAAAGGAGTGAAACGTAACGAAAGATCAAGGATGCCAGAATACAGGTTGTCTTTCATCTTCACATTTTAGGGAAGTTTAAATCTTATTCAAAGGTAAACAGGTATAATACTGTATGTATAGTGTGTAACCGCAAAGATCCACAATTTAACTATCATGTCCAGCTGTTGGAATTTTTTCAAATCTTAACTGCGTACGTATACTTCTGCACTCTACCATATCTATTTAGACAAACAGTGCGTAGACAGCAGCTGCTACTAATTGACATTTAAAGGCTCCGTGTGCAATGAATGAAAAATCACACTATAAGTGTGATTCACTCACGGGGATAATCTTTGGGATGCACTTTCTCGCTCCAGTTCCCGTAGAAGGTGAGGCGGTATTTGGCCGTTCCACACGCGCAGCACTCCTGCAGAGGCCTCTCGGTGGTTCTGAGAGGATCTGCGGAACAAGAGTGCTAGATTAGTTCCAGACCGGGCTGACACGAGGTCTCACAGAGCCGGGCACATGTGCGCGCACGAACTCGCACTCACACACTCCCGCTCGCGCTCGCACACGGTACAATGGGCCGAGCAAATTGCACTGAATTGTGCAAAGGAAAAAAAAATGTAATTATAAGGTTCTAGCGGCAAACTTTTGTAATTACCTTTCTCGCACAGCCTCCTGGTGAGAGAGCCCTCATCCTGGAAGGATATTATCTTCCTCTGTACCAGGCTTGCCCTGTGAAGTTAAAAAAAAAAAAAAAAAAAAGGTTACATTGCTTTCACATATTCCTCCACTTTTATCTTAGACGAGACGCCTCCGCTGTGAGAACAGATGCTCGCTGAAGTATCGGGAGCAGTCATGCTGTTTTTCTAGGTATAACACGCAACTTTTAAAGCTAGACTATACACCCCACCAAGCACCGGGAGAACACACGCAGGAGACCGGAGATGAAAGTCGGACCCCCAACCCTTGAGGAGCGAGCGACCGTGCTAGCCAATGAGATTACAGTGGTAGAGCCATAAAAGCTAAAACAATATGTAGGTATTTTTACAACGATTACTTTCGTTTCAATTCGTCAGCTATTAATATATAAGCGAGATTCCTTACTGAACTTTAAGTTACTCTATACTGGTCCTGAAAAGTTTCAAAAAACAAGCTCATACTGTACGTCAAAAAAGTGATGAACTTTTTTCAATACACGTGTAATCCTTACAAAATTTATATATTTTTTGGATTTTTCCCCGATTTTTCCAATTCCTCCCCGTCACTAGGGGGCTCCACATTAAGGCTACTACTACCACTCAGCTGGGAGGGCCGAAGACTATCACGTGACGCCAGCCGACCGCATCTTTTCGAACTGGGGGTGACGTAACACACTCGGCGGACAGCGCTATCCGCTCCCTCCGTTGCGTGAGACGCCCCTGACTGGCTGTAGAGCCGTGATTTAATGTGGGAGCACTATGTACCTCTCATCCCTCCCCTCTGAGAGGGCTCGGCCAATCAGCTCTCTCTAGACCTCCGGCTGCGAGAGGTTACAGCACCACCCGGGATTCGAACTAGCGATCTCCCGATGATAGGGCGAGCGCTTTACCACTACGCCACTCAGAGGCATCCTTACACTAAGAGTCTTCATAAAAAAAGAAAAAATTCCAAATGATTATACATTTTACGAGGGGCTTTCAAGTTAAACCGGGACTTGTGATGACATTTCTGCTGAACGACGACATAAAACCAAGTGACATTTACAGAAGCACAGCGCACAAGGCCATGACGAGACTCTTAGCCGCAGTAAAACATTCTATATAGATAGATAGATAGATAGATAGATAGATAGATAGATAGATAGATACTTTATTGATCCAGAAGCGAATTCCAGATATACAGACGCAGCTACTGGAGAGGCTGCCAATCGCAAAGAGTTTGACAGCAAAATATGATAACGCCAGTTTTACAGTTCGAATCACAGCACAGCGATGCGTCTCTTAGCCCCCTGCAGTCGTTCTCGTAAATATTCAGCATATATATGGAACGCCTGATCCGTGAAAATCGACACATCTGTCTGTGGGAACGGTACGCGCACTCATTCACCAACACCACTTGCACATTACAGGATCTCTGAACCCGACTCGCGACCCTCCACCAAAACCCAGATACGTGCTTTTCTGGCACTAGGGAATTATTATCGGCGTTTTGTCCCACGTTTCTCCTCCGTCTCGGCCCGACTTTCAGATTTACAACCAGTCAAAGTGCCGTGGGCCGCAGAAACAGAACGCCGGTTCCAGCAATTCACCTGTTCCCCCTTCCTCTGAAACCCAGACTTTGAACGTCCCTTTCTGGTGCGCAAAGATACCTCGAAAGAGAAAAAGACTGTGATGAACAGGAGCATCCCATCCTGTACTTCAGTAGGAAACTCATATCGGCGAGAACAGTGTTACGCGACAGTAGAGCGTCAAGCCCTTGCCGTCAAATGGGCCGTAGAGGAGCCGCGATACTATCTGGCGGGTCAACATTTCACTTTGGTTACTGAACAAGCGTTCCTGCAGTGAAGCTAGAGACAATGATTTTCACACCCTAGCCATCATTATAATCTCTAAATCACTCGCTTACGGTATATAAGCGGCATTTAGATTAAACCGTCTAAACCGTGAAGGCGTAAAAATCGATTGACGTTCAGTCCTGACCTCGCTCCAAGCCATTTCCACATGTTTGGGCCATTAAGGGAGTTCCTGGGAGGCCGGCGTTTCAGATATGAAGCAGACAGGCAGCCCGATCATGGCTCCGGCGTACCGAGAAATCTTTCTAAGTAATGTATATCCAAGCACTAGTGCATTAGTGTAGCAGGGGAATATACAGAGAAATAAAGGTAGTTTTTACTCTTCCAACAGCGCCGTCCCTTTTTGACTTTACACCGCTCGTATAAAGTGCAGCCTATGGTTTAGAAAGACACTGCATAAGCAGCACTAAGTGTTCCTTTTTTAATTAATAGTAATATTCATTTATACTGTAACCTGCTAATTAGGTAGCACTATTTAAAGCATCATTTATGATACAGCTGCACAGACCGTATCATTTACTTTAAAAAAAAAAAAGAAATTTTTTGGAGAAAATCTGCACTGAGGACATCCAGATGTCTGTGACTCTCTAAAATTCATTTACCACATGTCCATTTTTTTAATTATTAATGAGACATCATCAACCGAGCCCATGTTGGCGCTGTGCTTTATGGTTTCTTCTGTCAGAGGTGTGGCCTCTGCATCCGTCAGCACCTGGTTTAGGAGGCGTGGCCTCTGTGTATGTCTGTACCAGTGCATGTGAAAGTTAATGCAATAAGTCAATACTTGCCTCTCACCTTGAGCCACATCCTGACTGATGGCGCAGCCCATACTTGCATAATCAGTGCTTGGAGTTTGTCAGAATTTGTGGGTTCTCAATTTGATTGCGGTCTGGGGGGTTTCCTGGCCATGGACCCAAAATGTCAATGTTTTGTTCCGCAAGTCACTTAGTTATGACTTTTGCCTTATGGCGAGGCGCTCCATGATGCTGGAAATGCATTCTTCATCACCAAACTGTCCTTGGATGGTTGGGAGAAGATGCTCTTGGAGAACTTTTTCGTACCAGGGTTGTGTTCTTAGTCAGAACTGTGAATGAGTCCACTCCCTAAGCTGAGAAGCGACCCCACACATGTGTGAGTGGTCTCAGGATGCTTTACTTTGGGCATGACTGATGGTAAAAAAAGTTTTTTTTTTAATTTATTTTTTTTTAAAGGGTTAACGCTGCAAGTATTGACTCTTTGCATAAACTTAATGTAATTGCTCTGGCACTTTTGAAATGCTTGTATTTATACTTCAATATGCCATATAGTAACAATGACAAAAAAGTCCTAAAAAACACAATTTGGGACTTGTTTCTTTTTTTACAGGGGAAAATACTTCCCCTTTCATCCTGACTAATCAGGGCTCACAGCATATCCCTTGAACAGTGTGTGATTATCTGGGCGGAAGGTGTCAATCAGTATCAGTATTAATAAGTATTATTATCAATACTAGCCAATCATAAGCTCCAGTGAGCCCATGTATATGGAGGTTGGTTAGGTTTTTTTTTTTTTTTCTACTGTGCGCATCAGTTCAAAAAGATGCACGTGAACCATTCACCATGTGCGTGTTTGCCATGTGCAAACCTTTACCCTGCGCATTTGTTAGCTGCCGTCAGGAAAGAAGAGAAAAAAAAAACAGGAATTAAAAGCTATACTGTACATTGTAGTAAACTGTTATCTACTAAAGAAAGGTTTAACAAAAAAAATTGGGTTCAGTTACACAATATTGTGCACCATCCCTACGCCTCTTCAAAATGAAGCATTCGGACACTTTCGGACACTTCACAGCCCTGAGTTACAGCGATGCCTGTAAAACTTCAACAGCTGTTCCCAGGGGTTTAAAGCGGAGCGGGATCACAACGCTCCTCGCCACACCTCCACTATCTCTACCGCATGCTAATGCAGCCTCACTGAGTTCCAGTGGCGCTGCCCATCTGTACACACACACACACACACACACACACACACACACACACACACACACACACACACACACACACACAGCTCAACCGAGACTTAACTCATAGAAATGATAGTGATTGTGAAACATATTCACACACTCAGCCCTGGAGCAAAGTCGTTTTTTTATTTAAATTCAGCTAATTTAACATCACAAAACATTTACACACAAGCAACTTTGCCGCCATGCGAATGATGAGAAATCATCTGCGAAACCAAATGGACAAGAGCGCAAGCGTAGGAGTGCATTATGGGCCGCGCTGTTGCCAATGGTAGTGGCTGGGATTTTGAAAAGAAGGAACCCTTGATGGTTTGCTGTTTTTGGGAAAATAATGAACAAAACTGTGACACAATTCCTGATGCAAGCGGCGTCATTGTTACCGTGAAGAAACTGATTATTTCCCAGTAGCAGCACATCCTGAAGTTTCCCACCTCTTACACCATAGGGGTTTCCAACAATTACTGAATTTTATTTATTAAATTGACACATCATACTTTTTAACCATTGACAGTTACATACAACATGGAAACACACTGTCTCCCACTTCCACTGGATGGATGGATGGATGGATGGATGGATAGATAGATAGATAGATACTTTATTGATCTGGAAGGAAATTCCAGAAAAACACAGACGAACCTATTGGATGGGCTGCAAATCAGTTTGGTGCACGTGAACATTTTGAAAGCAAAAATGTGGTTTTGCGGTTTTGGTTTTTATTTCCAAATGAAGCAAGAAGTATTGCAAAATGATAGACAATATTTTTTCTAAGCTCATTTTTCAAAAAGCTATAGGTCTACCTCCTATAGTTTTATGACATTGGATAAATCAGCCCATGGCTGTGGTTATTTAAATATGCAGTTTAGTATCAATAATATGATGGTTAAGTTTTAATAAGAAATATAGCAAACTAATGCTTTTATTCTGAGTTACTGTAGTAGTGGCAGCAAATTATATTCAGAAACAAACCTGATGCACAAAACATATATATATATATATATGTTTTGGTATAGGTGTCCACCATTCAACCAACAGCTTCCCCCACACAGCGTGTGCACCTCAATGACACCAATCACTCGTGCATATTTTTTTTACGCTTTCTAACGTTATTTTTCTGCTTCGTCACAGTGCTAACACTACGGTATCCCGCATAGTTTTGTTGAGTATATAACATGATACAACATCCAAATGACATAACGTCCTATTTAACACACCATATTGCAGATGTTACGTTATGCATTTCCGTCATTTATTACTGCTGGAATGACTGCGATGGTAGTAACAGAGCGTCAGCATCTTTTTATTGGCTTCAACATTCTCCAGAAACCGTCTAAACACATTTCAAGCACTCACGGGAACTTCTAAAACTTCTAAACTTCTAAAATAAGGTTATATAACAGTTTTGGATTGATTGCTTTGTTATACAGGGTGTCCACAAAGTCTGGGAACATAGGAAATTTCATTATTTTATTAATTTGTTATTTTTCCGAGGGGTGGGGCAGATGTGGCGGTTTAGCAGTGAATAAAATCATGACTGTTGTTCAGTGATGAAGC
>JAAGKR010004135.1:0-65321 GCA_011419295.1 Clarias macrocephalus
AATGTATTTCAAATAATAATAATATTAAATCTCTTATATACTGTATAATGCATACAATCGGTGTGTTTAAGCCAACAAAACAAAAACATAGTTGAGGAATGTCAGGGTGTTAAATGCCATACTGATTATGTAATGTAATGTTATCATGGTATTAATTTGACTTGTGACTGAGACAGCACTTTTCGATTAATATGGTTCAATTTTAAACCCTAACATATAAAATATGGCTTATAACAAGATTTACCAAGGTGCAATGATGATTATTCTGCAAGTTCACACTTTATGCTTATTACTCACAAAAACAAGCATCACATATTCTTGATGAAATTTCAGCAATACACGAAAGCTCAAATTTTAACCGGTACTCTCTCAGAAAAAATAAAGATCTGATTTATCTATCTATCTATGAGTGCCTAATAATTTCTAAGCAAAATCTATGCTGATTTTCAGAAGGACACTAGCACCATCTGCAGGAATGAAGAATTAAATATCACAACCACACTCAATAACTCCTTCTGCTCACCCCCCCCCCCCCCCCCACGCACCCCCAACCCCTCCTCTTCCTCCTTCTTCTTTTTCTTGAGCATTTTTTTTTCTCTCTAAAAGAGGAACCCTTTGTTGTGCACTCAGAAATAACAGGACCGAAGTGTACTTTTCCATGTTGCTGTAGTGACACCCTCAAGGGTTTTGTTCCTGTTGTATGTACAGAGGGGTCTAAAAGCTTGAAAGCATTGGTGAAAATGTGATGTTTCGTTTTAACACTATGGTTTTCATTACACATATATTATCAGCCACAACCCAAGTGAAATGTTGAATCTTAGAAATACTAACTAAAAAATCTTATTTTGCTGTATTCAGACATTCAGTTTATTTCCTTTTTTTTATCCTGGATTTTCAGTATCTTTTACCAATACATGCATGTAGGGGACCTTTAATTTAATTGAGCCTATCCCACGGAACATAGGGCACAAGGCAAGGTAGACCCTGGACACTGCACACACAGGCAATTTGGAAACGTTAATTAATCTGCATGTTTTTGGACTGTTGGAGGAAACCGGAGTACCTGGAGGAAACCCACCAAGCACAAGGAGAACATGCAAACACCATGCACACAGACCCTGAGGCGGGAATCAAATCCGGACCCTGGAGGTGTGAGGCAACAGTGTTAACCACTAAGGTCCTTGAAGTCATTTTTGGTAGCATTTTATTTCTATGAATTTGGCTGTAATAAAGCTAAAACAAAGTTACCAGCATAAAGAATGGCTTTATTTAAGGGTTTCATAAAGGGTTTAACTATCAGTGTACTCATTCTAATGTAAATAGCTGAATGTAATGGTTATTTACTATAACAAATACAACATTTACTCATATTATTAAAACCACCTGTCTAAATTGTCAAGGTTAAATCAAATCAGCAGGTAGTGCAGTTGCCGGTGTCCAGACCGAGACAGCTCTCATCCCTGCACAAGGTAAAAGCTGAAACCATTTCAATATTACATTATAGTTAGATCGCCTTCATTGTTAAGATATACAATACTAACATACATACAGTGGTGGCCTGAAGATTTAAGGCAACCTGGCTGAAGAGGTGTGTTAATTAGGATCAGCTGGTTAAGTAAGTACTATACTAAGGACAGCAAAAGACAACATAAAGACAGAAACTAACACAACATTCACCGTACACTTTGCCCAGTTTTTATTGACTGAGTTGATTTAAAGTTCATTAATAACATATAATAGCAAATATAATAATATAATAATAGATAATCATACATAATAGCTTTTCATCAAATCTTTAGGTTAGGCACTTGAACACCTCTTTCTTTACAGATTAACATTTTATTCACTACATCACATTGAACAATAAAAATGTTGTACCAGTAAATAATTGCTCTGACAATCAACCCTATTTCCCCCTACTGGTCAGATGGAGGAAGTGAAAGTTGTCTCATTTGGTTTACAATTTTTATTGGATTTCTGAATACAAAGCTGTAAAGGATACATTTTAATTACACTTAGAAGTTGCTTGAGGTTTGTGTCCTTCTTTCCTTTCTGTATAATATATGTACGATAGGCATGGTATACATAACGGTATACAGAGTATTCATAGTGATGGCCCAGCCAACTTCAAAAGCAGCAGCACAAGAAACAAAGGTAAGTGAAATGATGTAACATGTTGCATGTAAATTATGTTAAGGGTATAAAAAGTAAAATCTTGATTCAGGGTTTATATGAATGAACTATATTATATTGTGATCTGTACCACTTTACCAACTGCATATTGTTAAAGTGGGACAGTTGCATGTTTTAAAATGTGATTTAACTTTGTGTTTTGTCCATATAATGTGGAAATATGACATTTCCTAAACAAAGTGTGCTTAAATAAAGCATTGTTATAGCATTTTTGGTTCCCAACATCATATCCACATAGCATGCTAGCCAGGAGAAAAAAAAATCTGCCAATCTGAACCCATCCAAGCAGGCTACTTGATAGTGGACACAATATAGTCAATCAAATATTTTCAGAACATATTCACAATAAGTATATTACCTTAGCCACTTACATAGGAGGAGTGTTGAAGACAAACCTGTCCGGACCTCACTCCAAGCAATTTACACCTGTCTTGGCTATTAAAGCGTTCCTGGGAGGCCAGTGTTTCAGGCGGTCCTACCTTGGCTCTGGCTTACTGAGAAGTCTTTCTACCTTGAAGGTATCCAAGCACTAGTGAAACACTGGGATAAGTGCATTAGTGCAGTAGAGGATTATATAGAGAAATAAAAGGAGATTTTACTCTTATAACTGAGTTATTATTCTACACAATCAAGTCCCAGTTTGATTTGAACAGCCCTCGTGTTTTTGTTATACCCACATTTTCCTCCAGTTACTGTAAGTCTGTGTTTTTTTCTTTCACAGACCAAAAACAAAACATTGATAAAAACGAAAAGTTTGACTTTCCCACTTTGACAGTATGGAGTCCCACTTTACCAGTCTCCTCTAAATAGAGGTTTGTAGGGACATAATGTTGTTATATGTAGCTTTATTATTACATACAGCATATGCAATACAGTATTATAGTAAAAACTGTCATGAGAGGTCATGAGATTTCTAAAACTGTCCATTTTTACTAATTAAGTGGGTGGGCAGGCGTAAATGGACAGTTAAAGATTATATATATATTATATATGTGTGCATTTTTACAACTTACAATTGCAACTTACAATACATTTTTAAAGCAACCAGATTTAAATGGTTTTAAAACATAAAGTGAAATAATTCATATAGAATTGGGGAAAGTCAATAATAACACAATGGTTATTATTAACACAGTATGTATATACTTATTATATAACAAGTAAATACAAAATACTGCATAGACTTAAAATAAAATGCACAGACACCTGGATGTAATAAAATTTTTGTATTACATTTGAAATATTTTCAGAACATATTCACAGTAAGTATATTACCTTAGCCACTTACATATGAAGTGTTCAAGAATCTCATTAAATCTCACACCGTGTTCGTCGCATCATAAAAAACAGTTCCTGGGGACTCTTGTTTTACCCGGAAGTGTTTGGGGGACTTTAACTCAGCAGTAGGTCTGCGTCCAACAAAGGGCCGTTTGAAACTAAAAACATGGCTTTGGATGTCAAGTCCAGGGCTAAACGATATGAAAAACTGGACTTTCTCGGAGAGGGTCAGGTAAATTACGTCGTTAAGAGAGTTATGTGCTTTCAAGTGTCATGCAAGTGTGAATATAGCAGTGAAATCAGGTCAATTAAACACCATTAGCTTAGCGGTGTAACGTTAGCTCTGATAGAGTTACAGAGATCAGTTCGTGATGAAGATCATTCTTTAAGTCTGTCAGTTTAATCTGACGTTTTCTGTCCAAACACAGAGCAACTTTCCAACTGAGGGGAATGTTAGGAGTGAAAAATACCTACCTACATGTCTAATATCTCAAGATATCACGTTATTAGTGGGTCAGTTAAAAACACAAAAGCTGGTCATGCAAATAAAGAGAAAATAATAGGAGTAGTGATGGAAGTGTCTTTGCAGATCATTGTTTAAAGAAAAAAAGTCTAGTTTTTTTTATATAAAGTCTCTTACAGTTGGCATTATTTATCAAACTGGATATTAACAGATTTATTTATGTATCATTCGTTAATTGTCCATGGTTGAGAGTTAGTTGAGGGGTGTGTGTGGGTGGAGTTTGGTGATTTTTGTGGCTGTAACTCCTAAATGATCTCTCATTTCTCTAACAATACTGAGGATTTTAAACTATCAAATAACACACATGGCATTAGATTCTATTCAGTCATTTGTTCTATTAAAGCACAAAGGACATCTGTTCTGGAACAGTCCTTGTCAAGTATTGTCAAGTGCATTTACAAAACCCATCAAGCATATGATGGAACTGGTTCTCATGAAGGCCATCCCAGAACAGCAAGACCAAAACTTACTGTACCTCTACTTCAGAAGAGAGGTTCATTTAGAGTTATGAGAATTTAAAAAAAATCACCAATCAACAGCATCTCAGATTAGAACCGTTATGAAAGCTTTACAGAGAATAAACATTGAATTAAAAGGTGTATATGAACAAGTGGCATGGTCGTTTAGTGGTTAGGACTGTCACCTTGTACTTCCAGGGTCAGGGTTAGAATCCTGCCTCGGGTCTGTGTGCGGGGTGTTTGCATGTTCTCCCTGTGCTTGGTGGGTTTCCTCTGGTTTCCTCCCACAGTCCAAAGACATGCAGATTAGGTTAATTGGAATTCCCAAATTGCTTCTAGTGTTTGTGGCCGTGTGTGCCCTGTGATGGATTGGTACCATGTCCAGGGTGTACCCCACCTTGCACCCAAAGTCCCCTGATCTGAAATAGCGTATTTTCTATCAGTCTGTTTTTACCCAACATTGCCTTACATGTTGTGTGTCTTTGCAGTTCGCTACAGTTTACAAGGCGAGAGACAAAACTACAAATACCATTGTTGCGATTAAAAAGGTAAGATCATTAGCAATGATAAAAAGACATGTTTATCAAGAGTAATAGCAAAAGCATTACATCATGACCAGGTTTTCTGTCCTCCTTGTAGAACTATAGTTACATCCAATACACAAACTTTTTTTTCAAGTCTTATGAACAGGAAAATCGTGTCCTTCGCAAAGCCTTTGAACTCGTCCTGATAGTGAAGATGAGAATCTGATGAATTGACTAAATCTGATGGTTGACATTTCATGTCAAATGCAAATTCTATTTTTACTTGTCACATACACAGCGATGTGCAGTGAAAGACTTACTATATATGAATGTCTGTAACCTAAAAAATAGAAAAATTTCACTGAGCATAGAATTACACTACAAATAAAATTTTTACACTAAATACTGCAACCACAATTCCAAAGAAGTTGGGACAGTATTGAAATTGGCAATAAAACCAACACTGAGTCATCTGTAAAGTCTCTTAATCAAAAACTTACAATTACTTACCATGTTATTTGATGATCTGCCCTGTGAATTTAATTGTTTGTTGAATATATGCATGCATGTAAAATCCTGTTGCTGCGACGGCCTTTATAAAGTTTTAAAAAGTTGACTGTTAACCAGTTTGTACCAGGTACAGTAACTGGTTCCTCCCCCTGCCCCAGGCACAGTAACTGGTTCCTCCCCCTGCCCCAGGCACAGTAACTGGTTCCTCCCCCTGCCCCAGGCACAGTAACTGGTTCCTCCCCCTGCCCCAGGCACAGTAACTGGTTCCTGCCCCTGCCCCAGGCACAGTAACTGGTTCCTGCCCCTGCCCCAGGCACAGTAACTGGTTCCTGCCCCTGCCCCAGGCACAGTAACTGGTTCCTGCCCCTGCCCCAGGCACAGTAACTGGTTCCTGCCCCAGGCACAGTAACTGGTTCCTGCCCCTGCCCCAGGCACAGTAACTGGTTCCTGCCCCTGCCCCAGGCACAGTAAATGGTTCCTGCCCCTGCCCCAGGCACAGTAACTGGTTCCTGCCCCTGCCCCAGGCACAGTAACTGGTTCCTGCCCCTGCCCCAGGCACAGTAACTGGTTCCCCCCCTCTGCCCCAGGCACAGTAACTGGTTCCCCCCCTCTGCCCCAGGCACAGTAACTTAAATATAGTATAAGGTAAAGAAGAAAAAAAACTTTTGGGTTTTATTGCGATTTTCCTTGCCCTTACAATTATTTATTTATTTATTTATTTATTGAAGTTAAGCTAAAGATAGAACTTGGAATAAAATTAAGATTTAAGTGGAACTTCAGTTTTCAAAATAAAATATAATTCAAATAGAAATTTTAATTACACAGGTAAAAAAAAAAATAAAACTGTGAAAAGTATAACAATATAATATGGAATATAATAAGATGAGAGCAGCTATTTTATTTATTATTTTAAATAAGCCATATAAAAATGCTCACAGTGTGTCAGAAGCAGGTGATTGTCCTTGACTAAGTGCAAGATTATTTATTTTATGTGCAGTGAGAAAGCATCCAAACAAAGAAATGTACTATATCCTAATGATTGTGCATGAATAAGAATCTCAGGGGTGTGTTGTGGTGTTTGTGTGTTGTGGTGTGTGTGTGTCTTGTGGTGTTTGTGTACATGTGTTGTGGTGTTTGTGTACATGTGTTGTGGTGTTTGTGTGTGTGTGTTGTGGTGTGTGTGTGTGTGTGTTGTGTGAGCAAGTTGAGATCCCAAATGAATTTGCCTAAAAGGTTCTTCCACCTTCTTTCAGCTCTAAACACTCAGCTATTTGTTTGCTCCACAAATGTTCGTGGCTTAGTGCTGATGAAGGAAACCTCTCTAATTATTCCTGTTTCATCTTAGACAGTCTCGGGTTATATAACCATCTTCTCATGCCTACAAGATGTTTTAATGCCATAATATGCATGATGTTTATTTATTATATGTAGTAAACAGATCTTACATACTGTATTTTGCTCAGCGTACATGCATGTTAGAGAGTAAATAGTTCATGTTTGCACACACTGCCTTATGGGTATTTTAGTTTGCAGTGGCTGATGGTTTTGAGCCACTGTGGACCTAACACTAGCGACACCTACATGGACAACGTTTCTTCAATCCGATTGAAATCATTTCGATTATAGATTCAAGCTTACTGTTCAAATGGATGCTGATTGGATTTGACATTTAATCAGAATATAATTTTTCGACATCTGGCCACTGTGATGTTTAATGTTTTGAAAATATTACAGAAGAGGAAGAAAACTAAGGATATTTTTCCAGCTTTGAAGTTGAGTTATGCTTCTCTTTAATCTTTTCCTGATCCTGCTTTCTGCATTATGACTTCTTAGATTATTTGCTACATATAAATGGGTGAGCCAGTCGGTGCCCCTTTCTCAGCCAGTGATCCACTGGACGAAATTAAAGACGTGTGAGAGAGTGTTGTTTTCTGATCAGGAGCGGATGCACTTATTCTGATTATATTAGTCCATGTAAACACAGCTACTGAGTGGAAAATAGTAGATTATAAAAAATCTACATACAAAAGATCCAACTCTTTAGTTTCCTGTAATAACAAACAGCTGGCCATCCTGACCTTAGTTCCAAAGAAAACCTGTAGAAGTCATTTTGTTTTTTTTCCTGCATCATCAGTGCCTACTCTGCAGCATGCTGATACAAACAATAGACCACGTGTTGGTTCCACTGACAATGAGCGAATAATAAAGTCAGTAATTACTGTCACTTCAATCTCAAAGATTTGAGCTCTTTATTGTTTTATCTTTGAATCCACATTCTCTTCTATTCAGTTGGATCAGTGCATAAATATGATCCTTTAATGTACAGGGAGTCACAGTTAGATGTTGACCGCTTTGTACCTGGCCAAAAAATTTCCACGTGGGATGTCCAATTTTAAAGGAACGTTAGGAATTAATAAAGTCAGAAAGAAAGTGCAAATTATTTTTAGTGCTTTCAGAAAGAAAGTGCTAAGAATTCCAGACCAACCCTAAAAATTCTTTTTACTATTGAGCTGTTATTAATATTTTACCCTTACCTATTACATTTTTCTTGCCTATGATAAAGGATGATGTGCAAAAATGTTACTTATATGTTTTGTTGAGCTTACTGTTTTGGAATAAGGGCATGCAAACACAACTGTACATCACTGATGACTGTAGGAAATTAAAGATTAACAAGCTTTCATGATTGGTTCCAAAATCTTGAATATTTGTTTTAGATATAAGATTTAAAAAAGAAAAAAATGTTTCTACTAGGATTAGTGATCCTTTAGTGAGTCCAAGGGTAAGGTACGGGGGTGATTAAAAAAAAAAAAAGATTAATATTTTTTTTCTTTACTTTCCTCACAGATTAAAGTCGGACACAGAACAGAGGCAAAAGATGGTTTGTGTACAGAGCTAAATTATTTAAATATTAATCTCCTTGGTTTGTTTTCCCCTCCTATAATTTTATCTTCCTTTTGGACTTTCAGGAATCAACAGGACAGCCCTCAGAGAAATCAAGCTGCTGCAAGAGTTGAGTCATCCAAATATTATCGGAGTAAGTGTGCGGATAAATATTCGATACTGCCCAAACTACTGGTTATAATGAATAAAACCCACAGAGCGTGCTATTGTAGGACTATGATCCACACCCTGGCGGTGTGATACAGACGGAGATGAGGCAGAGTTACTGTTACTACTCCTCAGATGATAGTTTTCCCATAACATCATGTCAAAAATCTTTATCACATCCTATAACTCAGCGATTTGCCAGCGGTTAAGTTTAGAGCATCATTTCAAGCTTTTTAACCGTCTAATTTAATGTTATTGAAGTTCTGCATCACAAGTTACATCCTGTTATCACTTTCATTACTGCAGCAATAAAGAGTCATTCTCTCATCAGCCCTCTCTTTTATCCTCTCTCTTAAAGTGGATAAGACTATCTGTCTTTCTGAATTTGTCAAATTGGACTGTGTACCGTGCAGACACCTTTCATAAAAATGGCATAAATGTCTTTTAACAGATTAAGAATGTTGTTTTAATAAATAAAACTGTTTAAAATTATCATTAGATTACTTTGATCATCATACGCAGTATCTGGGAATGAGTTGTTAGTATAGAAATAATAATGTTAAAACGTTAATGTAACAGTCATTATTCTTGTCCGTGCTGCACTGGTAAAGCTGTACTGGTAGAATCATGAATTTAACGGTGATGTGGTTAAAGCTTTGATCTGTCGGGGACTTGCAATTTCTGTGATTGAAGTTGTAAACTAATTGCCATTTACAGAAGACTTAAAGCACAGTACAGTGATGAGGCTCTTAGTCACAGTAAAACATTTGAATGCTGCAAACGTTTTAAAGAAGGTCAAACGTCTGCGAATGGCGATCCCGGCTGTGATGGCTCAGAGCCCACTTGCAGCCGTTCCCATGAACGTTCAAGGATTTTAACATCTGATCCTTGAAAATCAACAGATAACTTACAGAAGAGACACATCTGTCTGTTGAAACTGTATACACCGTCATTCAAGAACACCACTTGCGCGTTACAGGAACTCGGCTGTGAGTTATTGCCACATCCCCCGTGCAGTCCTGACACTGCTCCTTGCCATTTCCAGAAATGTTTGGGACATTAAAGGAGTTCCTGGGAGGCCAACATTTCAGACATGAAACAGGCACTCTTATCATGGCTCCAGTGTACTAAGAAAACTTTCTACCTTGATGGTATCCAGACGCTAGTGAAACGCTGGGATAAGTGCATTAGTGTGGCAGGAGATTATATAGAGAAATGAAGGTAGTTTTCACTTTCATAGATTGGTTGCATGAAATTTTAACTAAAAAATTCCTTTAATTTCTGCAGCTCCTCGATGCCTTCGGACACAAATCCAACATTAGCCTCGTGTTTGACTACATGGAGACTGACCTGGAGGTAAACGATAGATTTTCTCAAACGTTTTCTTTTTGCATACCAACTACCTAGACACCCTAAATATGTTTTGCTTCTCTATAATTATATTATCAGAAAGGATACTTCAGACATGAGTCCTAATTAAATTTGAGTAGCTGCAAGCCAAATAGGATAGCAGGAAAGCTAGATTGTTTCCTAATAGCACTTTAAAAATCAATGGAGCCATCTTTATCACTCCAGCTCAGCCTTTATTATGAATCCAGGGGACAGATTCTAAAAGCAGGAAAGGGATGTATATTACCGAATATAACGTTTATGTTTAAACTGTTGTTGATAGGAAACTAGTGAGAGGACAAGATTCATTTTGTCACTTTGCATTTTTATGTCTGTCAAAGGAAAGACTTTATACTTTATATTGTCCAAGTAGTAAAGCTCTCTGAAATAATGTTTTTTTTACAATCTGTGTGAGGGGTATAAATATTATTTTTTATTATGGGTAGAGTACATGTCTGTAAAATAAAACACAAAACAGTCCTTTTAGTAATCGTTGGGATCAAATAATTTATACAATATGCAGAATAGGACACTTGATAATTATTATACATCTTTATACTAGAGAAGATTCACCACCATTTTCATCGTGTAGAACCCTTCTGTCCGTCAAACATATTTTATTTGTCTGTAATAAACTTTTTTATTCTCTTGACACTTTAAAACTAAAAAAAAAAGTTAATCTAAAGTTCAAGTTTTTAGAAAACGCTTATCGTAAACATCTTATCTAGTTTTAATATTGAATAACAAAAAATGACTCTCACCATGAATATAGCCGTAGAAGTTGGCAAGGTGTTAAGAAAGAAAAAGAAAACACAGATATCCACTTTCTTTTTTTATTTTGTCATATTTATTCACAATAGATAATATTTACATTTTTTACTAATGAAACTAGATTAGAAATCTATTCAGTCTTTAACAAAACATATACACTGATCAGCCAGAACATTATAATACAAAATCTTAAGTCTAATATTGTGAGGGTTCTCCTTGTGCGATCAGGGCAGCTCTGGCACTTTTGGCGTCCCATGGATGTTTAGTCATATTGAGATCTGGGGAGTCTGGACGCCGGATCAACAACCTTGAACTCTTTGTCTGCTCAGCCCCATACACACCAAGCTGTGATGCAGTGATGCAATTTTATATCATTGCCAGCATTTAATATTTTCAGCACTTTGTGCTACATTGGTTTTTCCGTGGGACTGGATGGCCTAGGCATAGGTGAGGCTTGGGTGCCCGTGATTCCATAATGAGTTTAATAGTATATAATTGATCATCAATGTTATTCATCTGACTGTGGTGTCGTGGCCAATCAGTCCATTTTTCTCCATTTTAAACGATAAAAGTGCAGAATGTAATGTGATGCTTTTCTCTTTCAGGTAATCATTAAAGACACAAGTCTTGTATTGACGCCAGCCAATATTAAAGCCTACATCCTGATGACACTTCAGGGTCTGGAATACTTACACCATCACTGGATCCTGCACAGGGTCAGCCCAAAAATTTATTAAAACTCCTGATTATACTGTATACCACTGTACTTTAGCATGGTTGGTCATGATGCTTGTTATTTTTTGCATTACAGCACAGGTCTTGCTGTGACATGAGCGATAGGTTAATATTAATGTGCTTGTTTCAAAATGTTATTCATAATGTTATGTTAGTCTGTTATAACGACTCCTAAGGAGTCGTTATAACAGACTAACATAACATTATGAATACATGTTTCATGTAAAAATACCATTTGTCATGTTATTAATTACAAAGTGAGTGATACAGTATAGTGAAGCTTCGAAATGTTTGTATAGTCACAGGTAAGACTATTTGTTTAAGTTAAATCCACAGGAGAGAGAAGCTTGAGGTTTGTGGGTTCTCTGTAACAGTCTATGTGCTTGGCTTATTCGCTAAATTCGAATTTTGGTCATTTTTAGATGAGTCTCCAGAAAGACATGAGAAAAATAGCCAAGGGTTTGTTTTTTTTTTCCCCCCTTTTTTTTAAGCTATTTACATGAACACTGAAACAATGTGTTTGGACGAGGAGTTAAACAGAAGTTTAGGAAATAAAAATGCAGCACGTGTGGGTTATTTCTGCTGGAGCGATAACACATTGTGGGACCTCTGAGACCTGTATTGCCTTGTTAAAGACACACAGTATGGCACCTTTGAGAGAGAGAGAGAGAGAGAGAGAGAGAGAGAGAGAGCATACAGGAGTGGCTGCTATGGGAAAGACAGTGACTAACTTGTTTTGCTTACAGTACGTTCCACAACATCAAATGGCTAAAATTTTATACTTATTTACGAATGTAATTGTAATCTTAGAAATTAAGCATTAGCATAAAAGTAGTAAGACGCGCTGGGACATGCAGTTATATGACATTTATAATCAGGATGGGTAACTCGCTCTGTTTCATGTTGGCCTACATTGCATCACCCCTCATTGATTTTTTTTTCTTTCTCTTTCTTTCTTTCTCCCAACAGTGTACTCTGTCATGTTTCATTACTTAGTTGGTTGTTTTTATGTTATGATCTCCCAGTTACCACGCACTTTATAGTCCGTCACCATTGTAATTACTTCTGTCTGCTTTTCCAGGATTTGAAGCCAAATAATTTGCTGCTCGATGAATTTGGGGTACTGAAACTTGCTGATTTTGGATTGGCCAAAGCCTTTGGAAGTCCTAACAGAGTTTATACACATCAAGTAGTAACCAGGTATGTACTTGGCCAAGTCAAGGGGTTATCAAATTAACTATTTATTTTAATGAACAGGTCTGTCTTTACTTCCACATTACGCTGTATAGATGTCTATACTGCCAGTAAAGCTAACCAGAATCACGTTAACATGTTGTTTCAGGTGGTACCGTGCTCCAGAGCTGCTCTTTGGGGCCAGGATGTATGGGGTGGGAGTGGACATGTGGGCAGTGGGTTGCATCCTAGCGGAGCTCCTACTTCGAGTAAGTCACAGAGCATTTAAGTCCATTGTTCTCTTCTCCATGTTCTCCAAGTATTTGTGATGAGATTTCTCATTTGTAACAAACAGACAAGTATTAAACTTACAGATGGTTATTATTTCAATAAATGCAATTTATAATAGGCATAAAGTATAACTAAACTATGAAGAAACAGTGTTGGGATAAGTGATATTGTCATGTAGACCGCCAATTACAACACGCCATGTCTTAACATGATGGATACTTACTGGGATAACCTGTATTTTCCTTGTGATATTTAATAATTAATTAGGATAACAATGTTAATTGAATCCTGATGTGACTGAATCGACAACTACTGAAATGCATGGTGAAAGCAAATTATCATGATTTCTGTTCAGGCTGGACAGCGTTGTAAGATGAGTGCTTACAGTATGAGGATTTTGAGTATAGTTATTAAAATGAAATAGACAGAGGTTTTAAATAAGCAGATCATTTTTACAATTATTTCTAATATATGTGTATCATTCAAAATAATATATGTGATCATTCAAAAGGATTCAGGAACTTTGGTTGTATGAGGCAAATGGGACTTGCTGGGACTTTTAATTGTGCAACAGTTATGAGAGTTTAAAAAATAGTTTTATTTCTTGTTGCACTTATCCCAGTGTTTCACTAGGGTATGGATACTATAAACATTTCCCAGTACACTGGAGCTATGATCAGACGAAATGCCTCGTGTCTAAAACCCTGGCCTCCCAGGAACTCCTTCAATGGCACAAACATGTGAAAATGGCTTTGAGTGATGTCTGGGATGTACACAGGGTTTGGCAATAACTCCCAACCAAGTTCCTGTAATGTGATGCAGTGACCAGTATGAGGTTGTGCATAGTTCTGTAATACACAGGTGATTAAACCATTACTTTTTTCCCTTAAAGGAAAGGGCTATTAAAGGAATTCCTCTGAGGCTAGCATTTCAGTCGTAAAACCAAGCACTAGTGAAACACTGGGATAAGTGCATTAGTCAAGCAGGGGATTATATACAGAAATAAACAGTGTTTTTACTGTCATATCTGTGTTCTGTTGTTCTACACAATCAAAAGTCCCAGTTAGACTTGAACGCTCCTCGTACAATGATGTGGGTTTTATTGAATCATTCAGACATAAAGAACAGTAGAAGATAAAATGCAGTAAAATTAGGTCATATTTACGAGTTGAGAAATTTCACAACTTGCGCTAATGTGCTAATTACTTTGCTTAGCAGGTGTTTTATTCAGAGTATTAAATTACATTCTTCTTTTATGTTGTAAGGTCCCCTTTCTAGCTGGAGATTCTGACCTGGATCAGCTAACAAAGATATTTGAAACTCTGGGAACTCCAACAGAAGACACATGGCCTGTAAATACAGTTCATTTAAACATCTAAATGACCAAAAGTTTGTGGACACCTGACCATCAAAACGCATTCCTTATGCTTCCCCAAACCACCACATATTTATAAGCACACCATTCTCTTTAATGTTTGTGGGTTATAATTTTTCTTCATTGGGAATAAGAGGACAAAAGAATGTTTAGGCATGACCGTGCCCCTGTTCAGAAAGTAAGCTTTATTACGATATGTTTCGCCATGATTACAGTTATAGAACTTAAATGGCCTTTGAAATAAATATAAGCTCTTTTTGAGGCAAAATTAACACAAATCAGCCATGATTATAAAAGCAAAAGGAGTATAAATATTGAATAGGATGTTCAACAAGCACATATGGGTGTGATGGTACGGTGTCCACAAACATCTGACCATAATCTGTATTTCTCTTTCAAGAAATATCAAACACAGACTAACCACTGGTTTGTTTTAAGGGGATGACTAGTCTTCCAGATTATGTCTCGTTTAAACTGTTTCCTGGCACACCACTGGAGCACATTTTCAGCGCAGCAAGCGATGACCTTCTGGAGCTCTTGAAGGGCATGTTTACCTTTAACCCCTGCACCCGCCTCACAGCCACAAAGGTAACCAGAGCAGAGCTGCTTCCTTCGACTTCGCATTAGATTAAGGCTTTAAACTGTAGGGATGGGAAACCCCAGGCATCACCCAATACAATAGCATGATACCTAGATGACAAGTCGATAAATTTGAGATTTTATAAGCATCACTGTTTTATAAATATCTTGATTCAGTATTACATTTTTCAACAATTTTTGTTGCAACTTTTTTTTTATGGTGTAAAGTTTAATTGTTAATTACATGTAGCCCCTTACTTATAGAATTAGTTTTCTGACTTAAAAACTAAATGCAGAATTTAAACAATACAAACTAACTTCAATTACAAGATTTTAACATTTAACTTCCAATTACATTAAGCAAAAAGCTACATATGGACTGAGCAGCACATATGTTATCTGCCATAATTATTATTTCTAAACAAATTTGGCAAATAATTCACTCCTACCTCCTAGAGGGTGAATATATGTAAATTGTTCAGAGTACGGCACCTGTAGGATTATAAAGGAGCAGTGATGGTCTTACCCCTTCAAATGCCTCCTCTTGCATCAGGGCATACGGCTTCTAACACGGGCCTTGGGGCTTTAAACGCACACAATTTTTTAACTGATTGGTACTTGTGTAATGAATGGGTTTGAGACTAATTCGCTAATAGAGTTTGGAGATAAAGGCAGATCGAAGGCTTTTAACGTGTGACTTTTGATAATTTAACACCATACAAATGCATTTCCATTGCGCCACTCGGAACAGGATAATTTATATCTGAAACTAATCGGTTGATCACTGCTCATGGCCAATCAAACTTAAACCCAGACAATTCTGCTCACTTGAATTGCTCACCTGTTCACGTGCTTGCAATAAGACTTGAATGTTGGGGTGTACACAGAAGAGACAAAAACTGAACGCAACTCTGGATGGAAATAAAAATATTGGCATTTCATAAAATCCTGACAATAAATAACATGACAATAAATAACACTGAAATTACATGTGGAAAAAATTTGAAACAAATTCACTATTTGATATTTTTTATGATTCCATTTTTTTAATAAGGTGCTTCCAATCAGTTTGTAGTTTTAATTTTATAGTTTTAATTAAATAAAAAATCTTATTTAAAAAAAATAGTTGTGATGTGCCAACTGTTAAACTCCATTGAAGAAACATGCTGATACTCATAGTGATGGGAACTATTCTTTTAGAATCATTTTCTTTTAGTAGTTTTGTGTAGAAGCAGTTACGCCGCTAAGACATGAAATGCTCACTGAGTGAAGAAACAACTCTGTGTAATGAGATTAAATGATTACTGCTCACACTGAGTGAAAGTGTCAGTGATGGGTATGAGTTCACACCTAAGCTCATGCTTTCCCTAAAAGAATGTAGATTCTCCAAAATTAAAAAGGGGATCCATTTATGCCACATCATTATGCAGTGGATTTAAATTAACACCTTACTAGCGTAGCACCTTCACAAGTCTCTACATTAATATTGACACATTCCAGAGAGTGTGCTGTTTATAAATTAATCTTTTAGATGGTTTTGTACAGTGAAAAAAAGTTCAGCATGTGTCTTTGTATTGATTTGCTGCAGGATTGTATCCTGCTTATGTGTGCGAAAGTGTTTACACATTTTTTGTGAATGTCTATTGTAGGCATTGAAGATGCCATATTTTAGCCAAAAACCAGCTCCCACCCCAGGCCCGCAGCTTCCCCGGCCAAACTGTTCGGCAGAAGCTCTTAAAGAAAAAGAAAATCTCGCCATCGGCATTAAAAGAAAACGAGACGGTATCGAACAAGGTGAGTATACATAGTCACTTAAAAGGTTTGTCTGCCTGTAATGGAAGGATTAGAGGAGCTTTAGGACGGTGTGTATTTTATATGGTCAGGTATTTCTATGTCAAGAAACATAAAAACTGCAAACAAATATATTGTGTTATATAATAAAATATTTTTTAATATAAAAAAAATTTAAAAATATGAAAACTTGTGAAACCCGTAAGGGTTTTCATAAAGACACATTTGCTTAACATTTAGGGAAGGGCGTTTCCAGAGCCAGTGTTGTAATAATGAGCAATTCCAATATTCAAGTCATTTTAAAAACTAAATGACTATTTTTAGAAGTACATTGTTGCCTAAACAGTGACTGATTCATGTCTTGTTTATTCCACAGGAACCCTGAAGAAAAAGTTGGTGTTTTAGGTGAAGTGGTTTGGAGACTCTTGCCTGGTTTTGAGCCATGTCACCTCTAGTGCTGCTGCAGATCTCGCCCAATAAATAATGAATTGGTCAACCTTTCATATAAGAGCTAATTGTGACTGCTGGAACGGGCATATTTATGTTGATTAGATTGATCATATTTTTTTCAGTTATTTTTATACACGGTATGTAATTAAATTATGGTGGTAACATGCTGGCTCTGTGTATTATTTTCATTTGAATGTTTGACAGCACATTGTTAGCAAATTTCACTTGCCTCGTTGTTTTTAAGCAATAAGTTGTCTTACAGTAAGTCTTAGAGTTCTTCCGAATATGTCTGTTAATTTTCCAGCTAAAATACATTTCAGATCATGCATTCTGACATGCTTGATTTTACACCTTCAGCCATGGTTCAGTATCTGTAGCTTTAAATGGCCCTCTGCAGGAGAGACTTTTTCTGAGCCAGTCATAACACAGATACCGAAAGCATCCATGTTTAAGACCTTTTCAAGCATTTCCTTGGTCTTTCAGGCTCCCTACTAAGAAAACTAAGACGATTAAGAACTGAAAAAGCATGTTGGCCATTAGCAATTACCTACCTGCTAGCCTAGCCAAGTCTTACTTAATATAACGTAGCTCTTAAAAAGCTCTTGCACCTAAAGAACAGCAGAACTGAGCACTGAGCCAAGAGGGTCTCATGTTGTATGAGCTCACAATGGGAGAAAGTTTTCTTGCTTAATCCCCAGCCAGTACAAAAAATGGCAAAGGACAAACAGCAGGGAATTTATTTTTCTCATGGTTTTTGACCAGAGACCCATCTGAATGTCTACAAATCATTAAAAAGTACATTTTAAATAATAGGTTCCCTTTAAAGATGAACTAGATAGATATCCTTCATCTGGTTCTTTAATTTGGCCTCAATTTGTCAAATTTAAATTCATGGTTTTCAAGAAATGTGTTCATTATCTTAATGTTATTATCCAAAAAGTTAAATAAAAAAGAGGTTCTTGTCACTGTGATTTATTTATTTAAAAAAAAAATTTCAGATATGAAATTTTATTGTCATCAAAATGTAAATTAATTTTTTGCATTTTACATGAGTCCTAATGCAGTTTTTGTGAGTAAGAGTCCTGGTATGAGAACAGGGCCGTCTTTATAATCGCAGCAGCCCCTCTTGGGTACAAGTGCACAGCATGACACTCAGTTCTGTTCAGATCAGTTCACTTGTTTAGGCAATTCCAGTTGTTCAGGGTTCAGTTCTCTGGACATTTCTTAGCTGCAGTGCTTCCTGAAATGCTTGCCACTCATCAGCATTTATTGCTGCTAATCATGTAAACATTCACACAATGACTCATGACTTAGCTATGATGCCCCAGATGCCACCACAAGTGTTGTGCTTGATGCATTTTTTCTTTACACCGGTGAGAGGGCCTTGAAGAGTACATATTAGTGTGGCTGGCATTGTGATTCATATATACATACTAGATTGGGAATGGACTGGTCAAACATTTTCTGAACAAAAAGACAAGACGGGCCATCTTTAGGACTAAAATTCCATCACTGCTTTCATGTTAATGTTAAACCTCTTTGAATGTCTTTCTACCCTTTTTCAGTCCTGATTTTGTTCAGTAGTCAGATTAAACACTGGTTGTTTACAGATAATTATACCAGGAAGCATATTTTAAGATGGCTTACTTGTACATTGTTGAATAAAGCTGCATGCAAATGATGCTTTACCAAACTGCACTATGATGCGGTCAATAACCATATTATTTCCAATGTGGACTTTGAAACCAGTTGAACAGGTTTTCATTTTGTGAAGTATACAATTAAAAGAAGAAAACATCAACATTGTGCTTTTTTGTTCGTATAGCATAGTACAGGGTTTCTCAAACATAATATTCAGAGGTCCGGAATGAATGATCATAAGCAAATGTATTTTATTAAGCTTGCTTATAACTCACAAGCAACGTATATTTGCGTTTAAGGCAGACAGGAAAAATACATTCATGCAATGTAACATGCAACTGTTGGACTGCAATCAGATGCGTACCCCAAATCAACTTTAACTTTAAAGCAACTTCAACTTCGAAGTGTCAAAAAGATTCGAAATACATTCCAAGTTAGTGCAAATGTAATGGCAAAGTTTGTCTGCAAGTTATTGCTTGTGAATCTAAACAGCTACAACTTTATCATTTATTTATTCATCTTGTATATCGCTTTAGTCTGTATACAGGGTCACAATTTGGGAACGCCAATTAAACTAATCTCCCTGTCTTTGGACTATGGGACGAAACCAGAGTTCCCGGATGAAACATTAAGCACAGGGAGAACATACAAACTCTATGTACACAAACCAGAGGCGGGAACCGAACCCCTGACCCTGGATTTGCAAGACCACCACTACACCACTGTGCAGCCCAGCTCTCACTGTGAACATTAAAAAGTTTACAGGTGTTTTAGGGGGGGGGGGGGGGGCAATAAGTAAAAGAGAAAACTCTTCTGATCTTTTCTTTGCATATTTGGATCATGACATCCTCACCGGATGAGGGATGTCCTGTACATTTTTCTTTTCTACTTCCTTGTTGTTTAACAGCTATTGGAATCCAATATGTAGATTGGTTACATTTCCACAAACTGCACAGTAGGTTTTAATATTCCTCACCTTCCCTCACCTTAAAGCCAGCATTCTCCAGACCAGCTTTCCTTTACGTTGCATTTCCACACATTCTCTCTTCACTCAGTACCACTCAGTATCTTCAGTTGGAGTTCTGTAGGTTGCATCACCACCACCTAACTCTCCTCAGCTTCCCTGTCCTTTAAAGCCGACTTGCTCAAAAACAACATTAAATGCTTCCTTCCCTGATCAGTGACTCTCCCTTCTAAAAGCTTTCTACACTCCTTCGTTCTTGAAGATGAGCCACCATAGCTGGCCTCACCGGTAAGAAGCCACAACAGCTTGCTTTACCTCCCCCCCCTAGACGTTCCTATAGCAACGATATAAAACAGGTAAATTATTATGCTTAACCTTAATCTCTGGCCAGGATTGTGGTAGAGATCTCCAAAACAGACATTGAAACTACCAATGTGTTGATTGTATACCATGTTTTGCTTCAAAGTAGGAAACATAGACTTTATTAAACTGTATAATTGCATTGCTTTTCTGAGGTGTGTGCTGGGTCTGGGACTTTGGGAAGCCCTGGTGTAGTATAACTTGCCATTTGCGTAGGCCATTCTCTGCCTGAGCTCTGGGGCTGAGTCTTATTGTCTCAGTGTAGTGTGTAGAGCGCACTAGATAGGGTGCAGAAGGCATTATTGTATAAAACTCATAGTGCACCTACATAGGGAATACGCATGCGTTTGAAATCGAGCCCGCAGCTCACCGGTCGTGTCTTGTGTGCGTGCGTGCGTACGTGTGTGCGCGCGCGCGTGTACGCTGTTTGTTTCGCGTAGTGTGCAGGGGATTTCTTCTTTTCCTCTCTCTCTCTGAGGAGAACATCTGCCTCGACCTCAAAGTGTTGATGTGAAAGCGGGATTAGGTGTTAAACATGTGTATCCCGTGCTGTTTATCTCAGGTGAGTGTCACAGATGTTTAAACATGCGCGTGCGGATTCGGTTAAGAGCGCGAGCTCACCCTCGCTGGCTTTTTTTTGTTTAGTTCTCTGTCAGATTTTATTTCTTTATTTTTAGACGCTGTAATGGAACTAGTATCACTATTTGTTTATTGTTATTGTGATTAAACGTGTTGTCAGTGTTGTAAACCACATCAGGCGTCGAAAGTTATCTTGTCACTCGAGTCTTTTGTTCGTATGTGAAGAGAAGATGGAGTTGTTCGGGTTGTTAGCTAACAGGCTAACATGAGGCGTTCGTACCGTGGGTTTTAACAAAGCCGTCATTTAGTATTTTATGCCGTTTTGTTTCAACTGCACTGTGTGGGAACTGTTTTGCCAAGCTACAGTAAGAGTCAGGGGTCTAGCGCCACCATTACGTTCACTGTAAGTGTTTACAACCAGCTGTGACTGCTGCTGTCCTAAATACTTCATCATAATCATCATCATCACTATAAACAACACCGTTTGTTATTATCAAGAAATGAACCTCTTATTATTCATTAAAACCTTCCCTTATAATCTGACTCCCCTTCTAATTAGACATAATTACTGTCCCTTTGAATTCTTCACTGTCTGCTGCTGAAATCAGATATGATGCCTTAAAATATCCTTCACACTTTTATGCTTTCATTTAGCTTTATTTCAGTTTCCTGTTCAACACAGATTTAGTCACAAGAAGCACGCTTGGGTGGCATTAAAGGTACGATGCAACTAATCTACAGAAAACTAGAACAAAACATTTGTCAACATGGTCTCTAAGACATTCTCAATGTGCTAATTTCTGCCTTGAGTGGCCCACATTTCCTTGTAGCCCCCTTTTGTGTGCGGCGTTGTCCGCGGGTGGTCTTTTCATTTCCCTGTTGGATCCATGAGGCTGCTTGTTTGCATAAGATTAGCTGTGGAGACCAGCGGGCTGGCAGGACTGGCTCATTAAAGCCTAAGCCTGTCAGGAGTCACTGGCCCACAGACACCTCTCCACAAGGCGTGATAGGATCACCCACTCGCACCTTCCGGTCCAATTCTCCTGATCTCTCTGAGGCACTTCGCTGTGTGGAATGAGGGTAAGCGCAGACTGTCTTCAGATCCTGAGGAGCTACAAAGGCTGATTAGGCAGAATCAGATGAATGTTTAAAGCCACAGAGTACAAGAACAAAACAAATCCCTGGCGAGGTGTGATATTCTATAACGTGCATACATTCCTGTGTCTAGACATATAGTCAGTTCTTGCTGTCTTATTGAGATTTTTTTTTAATTGGTTTGCAGTGTGACTGAATTGTTGCTTTACTGGTGATGAGTTGATGATGAGTTTGCTTCATGATTCAAACATAGTGATGTAATCCATGTGCAACTGAGAGAGCTCACTGGCTGTTTTTTTCTTCTTTTTTTATTTGTTTTAACTTTTACTTTCGATCATATAGCATAGGATTAACTGAATACAAATTCTTGTTTACAAGGCCAGGGGCTTGGATATGTGACAAACATGACAGAATGGTGATAAATAAGACTCTTTGTAATCAGCTAGAAAGTCTTGTTTGCAAGGCCAGGCGTTCGAATATGTGACAAACATGACTGGAGGGCTATAAATAAGACACTTTGTTTTCAGACTTGAAGCAGAGAACAAATTAATCACTTTTCTGCCTAATCGTATTTAATCATGTGTCACTGAAATATGACTTTTTATATATTTGTATAGACAAATCTCTTCTAGTACTTACTCCAGTCAACGTCACTGCCAATTTTTGATGTTTAATTATTACAGTTAGCAATTCGTCCTTTGATTAAACGGCAGATAGTTGTGATACTTGATAAATAGTTTAGTTTAAGCTGAACACATTGTTAATAATATTATATTTCATGATCTCAACCTTTTCATATGTTATGCAGTATATTTTAGGAACAAATGTCACTCGTCACAGGTGTGTGAGTGTGTACATACTTGGGTTAAGTTTTTTTTTATATATATAGATGAGACTGATCATTACAGTATGATCCTTACAGTAGTAGTAAGAGTTGTAGCACTTTCACAGTAGTGGTGTGGGAAAGCATTGTGGGAAGTGCTATCTCTTGTTAGCCTGCTGTGACTTTCACACACACTATCACCTCTCATTTATGCAGGAGGCCATAGACCGAACGGTGCTGAAGGAAAACCGTTTACTCTTTTACTGTCTTAGCTCCCTTATGTGCCCCATTTGCAACTGAAAAAGCCATTTCGTTCATCAGACTAAACGATTTCAGGACAAACTCCAATCATCCATCAACGTCTTTAACCCATTGATCTGGAGGCTGAAGTTGGATGTTTGAATGTTTGGTGTAACTATGGTCTCTGAAACAGAGAAAAGAGTGTGTGTGTTGTGTGTAAACAGTGAAGTAATACGTTTTAGTCTAGCTTTACCCTTTCTCAAGTAACATGTCAGGAAAGTTTTCGTAATTATTCAAACTTTAAACGTTTCCCTGTTTTGGCAGCGAGGATAGTGAATTTAGAGACTGAATTTTAAATTGATTTGTCTTTCCATGTGTTTTGTCTTTCGGACATTCTTTCCAAGGGTTTGTTTAATGAGTGGCCAGCTGTCTTGAATGGCAAGTAAGTGACTGTTCTGAGTCATTTGTCACCTTCAAGGCATGAGATGATGTGTAAATCAAGAAGAGCTGTATCTTGATACAGGATTCATAAGATGTAAATATATACACACACACTACTGGTCATGCATTTGGATGCACCGCCTAATTCCAGGATCTTCCCTGATTTTTATTTCTATCTACATTGTAAAATAACGCTGAAGGCATCCAAAATAACAGTTGATATTGAGATGTGCCTGGCAAATATCCTCTGTAAAGCTTTAATAACCACTCTAATCTGTGGTTCTGTTAATTGGTGATTTTTGAGGCTGGTGACTCTAACTTCTCCTCTGCAGCAGGGTTTGGTGCTTGATGGATTTTGCAAATGCACTTCACCATACTGTTTTTGCAAGGACTGTTACAGAACAGCTTAGGAAGCTGGGGTCAGAGCACAGGGTCAGCCAGGTTACAGTGCCCTTGGAGCAGATAGTGTTAAGAGCCTTACTCAAGGGCTCAACAGTGGCAACTTGGCAGTGCTGGTACTTGAACCCCCAACCTTCCGATCAGTAACCCACAGCCCTAACCGTTTGAGCCACCACTGTCATTTTTTGTTACTTCATTACCTAATGCCATATGTTATGACTAGTACTATATAGAAGTACTTTTAATTTGTAATGATAACAAATCAAACCATTGCAATAATGGTGCATTATACTGTAAGAAAAGTAGACCAGGAATTATAATATAAAATGAATTTTATAATTTTTTTTCAATGTCTTAAATACATTTCATAGCACTGTTAATATTATGTAAAGATTGTTTTATGGAATAGTGTGTCTTAAATAATTAGGCAAAATAATACATTTTGTGTCATGACTGCTCCTGCTGCTGATTGTTATCCTCAGGAAATGTATACACCATAATGCTTCCTTCTGATTAGCTTATCTTTTAGCTTAATTCAAGGAGGCAGTTGGGTTTCTAGTCACGCAGTTCATGCTCTTTACGCTATGACCTCTGGTGCTACTGCCTAGTGTGTAAAAAGAGATAGAGCTCATGATGAATATTAAACAGACATAACGCAATACACAATGTAAGCAGCAAATTCCACATGTTGTTGTTATGTATAGCGATAATCAAGACCATGAAATGGCATCTCAGGCCTACATGCTTCATTGTTTGATTGTTTTTCTTGTAATTCCTGTGAGAATACATTCTTAATGAACTCAGATCATTGTCCCAGGGTTGTATAAATACAAAAATCTGCCCAGCAATACGCAGAATCAACAGCCAGAAGAATGGTTCTCCATATTGACTTATCCAAGGCAAAAAATTAAATTTAGCATATGATATGTTTAAATAACATGTGTGAGCTACTCATGTGAGCAAGAGGTTGGGGTCCTAAGCAACATTCAGTTCAGTTCAATTCATATTTATTTATATAGCGCTTTTAGCAATGGTCATTTGTCTCAAAGCAGTTTCACAAAGCATAACTGTGTCTGTGCCCTGCGATGGATTGGCACCCTGTCCAGGGTGTACCCTGCCATGTGCCCGAAGTCTCCTGGGATAGGCTCCAGGCCCCCGTGACCCTGAATACAGGATTAAGCGGTATAGATGATGAGAGAGTGAGTAAGATAACTTAACTTCCCTTTAAGCAGTGACTGTTTTTGTTCGGGATGGGAATCTCCAAGGACCAGCCAATGCGAAATTATCATGATACCTAAGTACTGATTGGAATAATTTTATTATTATTATAATTTTTTTAACAATTCTACACAAAATAATAACATAGACATAACAACAACAATAACATAGACATAATAATTCACTCCTGAAACACAGGATGTTGTATTGCCTGCCAATGTGTAAACATTTGGAAACCCACCAAGCACGGGGAGAAGATGCACACAGACCCGAGGGGAAAGAATTGAACCTTCGACCCTGTGTTTGCTGAGGTACTGATCGGAAGGTTGGGGGTTCGAGCCCCAGCACCGCCAAGTTGCCACTGTTGAGCCCTTGAGCAAGGCCCTTAACCCTATCTGCTCCAGGGGTGCTGTAGGCTGGCTAACCGTGTGCTCTGACTAGGGGTGTGCTCAAAATATCGATTCTTAGATGCATACCGATATAATAAAAAAAGATACAGTATCGACATTCTAGCCCTTAGTATCGATACTCTGCCCAGCTATTAGGGGGCGCAGCAGCGCCCGCGAGTTTCAAAAAACTCATGGAAAATGTCGAAGATTTTAGAAGCTTCTAGATTTTAGCATTACCAAGAGTATCCTCAGGTTATTGTTTTGTTGCTGCAGTGATTTTTGTTCAACCTGCCTTTTTGAGGACAAACCTGGTTTAGCCTTAAGATTTAAAAAATCCATCCTGTTATGAGGTAGATTTGTTGTTGTCCCAAATGTTAAAACAAGATGTAGCATTTAAGTGATTTCATAGTGAAATATGTTATGGCAGTACATGGTGTCACAAAAAAGAATAATAAGAAGATTTAATAAGAAGTTAAGAATAAGAAAAAGAAGATTTTGTGCTTGTGTGAGCTCCGACTGTACCCTTAGAAAGTTAAATGTTGACTTGTGGTAAATTCCAGATTACAGTTTGTGTATAATTAATCAGAGCACTTAAAGTTGCAAATATTTAAGCAATATGCACTTTGTTGTAATGCACTTTTGTCTTCAATACATTGAAGAAACATGCAGAGTTCTGTTTGTTGAGTAAATGTGTTCAGCATTAACTAATTGGCTCTGGCCCATGTATTTTTATTGAATCGTATCGAATCGTGTCACATTGTATCAAATCGTATCGAGGTACGTATCGAATCGTGACCTATGTATCGTATTGCCAGGTTCTCCAAGGTATACATACAGCCCTAGCTCTGACCCCAGTTTTTTACCTGGGATATGCAAAAAATTATTTCACTGTGCTGTAAAGTACATGTGACAAATAACTGAATATTCCATTCTATTCTTCCCAAATGCAACTGTATAAATCAATGAGAAAAATATAGTCGAAACATTCACCAACGACTTGATGACTTGGAATGGAATGGCTTACATTACATACTTTTGTGATGTGATGTATATAATTAAAGTTTATTTCCCCAAATCAGCAAGAAACCTGTCTAGCTTGCTATATTATCAGATTGTTAGCTACTGTATTAGCTGATATGAGAGCATGGAGCCATCTAAAGTGAGGTTCCAAGCTGTAGGGAGTGAAAGTGCTCAGTTCATAAGGAATTGTGAATGGTACACGGAACAAGTGAACAAAGGTTCATCACTTGCAAGAAGTGGACAAGGAAAGTTACTCATCTGTGGCTTGCTGGCGCACAAAAAACAGAGCTTGCACGAGACCTTTTTTATTTTATTTTTATGCACCATTCATTATTATCAAGGATGATATAATATAATTTTTACTTTATAATAATAGGATGTAATCTACATGTATTTTAAGCAATAATTTGTTAATATTAACTAATATAACACAGGCTAGTAATCTACATAATATTAATTTCTTTAGAAATTACAACATTCATCTTGTATATCAATAAATATGATCTGATTAATTAAAAAATTTTATATACACTTTAGTAGTATGTGATCTATCAGTTTTGTTTTAATATATAATCTGTATTTTATTTCAGTAGTGTGAAATTTTGAACTTAGCCACAGCAGCTACCTGAAGTGCTTTCGTTACCAAGGTCACACATAGGGGAAGTGATGTCTGCTCTGGTGATGTTCTAGGATGTTGTGATGGGGGAAATTTTTATCCTAGGGCGTTCCCTTAACCTTCATTCTCTGCACAGGGATCACCGAGGACACTGTATACCGTGAAATAGAATGCAGCAGAGTATTTGCTGTATCTGTTAAAGTGATATGCTAAAGTGATCTATAACTATGTTTCTAAACATTTGAATGCTACTATATAAGTACTTTTAATTTGTAATGACACCAAATCAAACCATTGCAATAATAGTGTGTCTTAAATAATTAGGCAAAATAATACATTTTGTGTCATGACTGCTCCTGCTTATGACTGTTATCCACAGCAAATGTACACACCATAACGCTTTCTTCTGATTAGCTTTTGCCTTTCTTGTATTTAAAGGGACCGCAAAGCAATCAAGCTTGTTGATCTTGTGGAGACTGACCAAAATGTGGAAGAAAACAAGAAATTGATTTATAGAAAGAACTGTATTGTAGAAATAAACAAATTATAAGCCATTCGTATGGTGTGGCTTCTGTTCATTGTGAATTGCTAGTCTAATTTAATATATATTTTTTATTATATTATATTTCTTATTATTATAACATTAGAATCACTTACTAGACTTTGTCTTTAATTAAAATAACATTACTAATTAATAAACACCCGCTACTGCAATAATCAACCTCTCCTCCATTTTGCTTGGGAACTAATGTAGTCGGAACAGAAGTTACAGGACTGCTTTCCACGGAATCCTCTCAAGCGGAGGACCTCTACTTTTAATTGGTTGCCGCTCAACTGTGTCGTAGCTCATTACCCTAAAGTTGAGCTGATTTCAACTCCCTTTGCCGCCCTTGCCACGCCGCCCCTCGCCGCCGGCTCACATTGAAAATGAATGACTTCCGGCCACTTTGGCGCTTTCGCCGCGTTCGGTGTGAACGCAGGGTAACTCAAGGAGGCACGTGATAATCGTTTTTTTATTTCAGTAGTGTGAATTTTTGAATGTAGCCGCACCGGCTCTCTGAAAGTGATGTCTGAGTAGGTGATGTTGCAGGGTGTATGAATGGGGAAATTTTGTCCTAGGGAGTTGTCCTCCGTTCCCTAGGGAGCACCGAGGACACCGGATACTGTGAAATAGAACGCAGCAGAGTATTTTCTGCATCTGCTAAAGTGATCTATAACTAAAGTTATATATTTTTAAGGAATTAATCAGTTTTCGACCATTTAACATTTGCAAATTGACCTAAATAATTGTGAAAAAAAGTGTGAATTGATTCTGCATTGAAACCCATTGATTGATTAAACTGTACAATTCTATTAGCTACTACTTTTTAGCTTCCTGATTAGATTCCTGAGTGAATAAACACATGGGACTAGGCAGAACAGTGAAGGATTTACTTGCTTGTTTAGTGAATTTATGATTTTTCATATTTATGATATATTGTAAGTAGCAACTTCTTTCAAGGCAGAAGTGTTGTTAATTGCTGCTAAACAGCAAATTGTCTGTATTTTTTTGATGACTGGCCACTTGTGAGCAGTGGAAGTCATCTTTGTGGTGAAGGCTTGTGCTGCCATTTTATTACTGCTACAAAGATGAATTGTTTCACCAATCAGTGGGCCTTTTCAGAGAATGTAAACCCTTAAATCAGAAAGCTCAGACGAGAGTAGAAAATTCAGAATGTAAGCACGGTTTCAGTGTGAAGTTTTTTTTTTTTTTTTTTTCGTCTAGTTGTAAAAATTCCCCTCCATGCTCTTTTCCACCACGGGTTAGTTTCCTAACACTCAACCAAATGCTATAAATCCGAGAGGACTTGTGGACCTGAGAAGCTTTCAGGCTTTATTGTGTAGAAGCCAGTGAGCAGGTTATCAGTCCTGTCACCTTTAACCCAGACCTCTTTGGACAGCTGGAAAGCACAAAAGGCCAACTTGAGAGGGTTTGGGAAAGGGCTTTGTATGGGTTTTATTACTGTCTCTCAGTTGGAGCCTGCGGGGGATGGGCCTCCTCAAGGATGAACAAACCACTTCTGAGCTTGAACGCTGGCTGTGTTTCTCCCTGACTATTGAAAGACCACAGAGGAATGAAGCTCAGACTGAGTGAGGTCTCTCAAACCGGCCACCTGCTGTTATTAGCAAAGGGAGTCACTATCGGATTTACTAATGTTGTCTGGGTCACGTTACTTTGGAACTTCTTTTGTCCTTCGTGGCACCCACTAGATTCCTGTCAAGCTATGTCTTAGCTCTTTACCACACAAATAAACCTGTAATAGTATCCATTTCTTTCAGTAGTAAAATTCTGAAGGCTTTACACCGAAGTGATTTTAGTTAGGTCCGATACAATCTGATTCAGTTTTCCGCTTGTTCAGGAGGTTACACTTTGCAGTTACTCCCTTCTATAACCAGCTGCAATGTTGTGTCTTGTTCACTTTGAAAGAAGGAAAAAATGGGCTGGTGAAGGAACAACTGTTTATAGATATAGTGTACACTATAACAGGAACTGACTGGACTATATACAATGTTTTGCATATACCAGCGCTTTTGACTTTACATGTCTGAGTACTCACATGATCAAGTTCTCCGTTCTTCGTTGTATGTTCCTAATTTAGGATTCTTTATTTTAAATGACGGTACAATTCTTTACTGCAAACATTTATGAGTTCTGATGCAGGACACAGGGGGAGCAGTAACAAGTGTAAACCTGCACATTGCTAGTTTGAGCTGTTGTTCTACTATTGAGAGACATGTTCCCCTGCCTTTAACAGATTTTCCCTGCAATCTCCCTAAGAAGATGATGCCTTGAATAAGTGGGAAGGAAGTAATTATAGATCGCCTAACAGTTATTTCCATTTTTAGAAAAATATTTAAAAAACTTCAGAACTGTTTATTTTCAATTCAAATCTTTGAATAAACAGTATGAATCATGTTAAGTATTTCTAGAAGCTTTTACGCATCTATAGGAGATTTTTCTTTTCCTAGGCGTTAACTACAAAACCTTAACAACAAAATTGAATGTGTATATCTAACATTGGCTAATTAGCTAAATTTAGCTAAGGTGACTAATATGGTTAGTGATTTAGGTATGATTAAGATGTTCAGAGCTGCAGCACTAGCTAGTCTCTTATCAGATCCTAGTTGGCTCATAGTTGCTTTGTCTGGGCCTCTCCCTGTCTGCAGACAGGAGATAAGCAGATAGACGCTCCTAGACTGTGTGTATACCAATCGCATATGCATGCTAACTGTGTGAGATGGTGTTGCTACATTTTGAGTGAAACACTCTGTGCAGATAATCTTGGCTTCATAGTAACAGCCTTGTCTAAGCGTAGCACAGCTATCCAATAGCAGCTCACTGTTTCTGCTGCTAGGAGGAAAAACGACCAATGAGGTGTTGTCTGTGTGTCTGTGTGTGTGTGTGTTCTTAGAATATTTTATGTCTGCTGAATTTGGTCACTAGACAATAGAAAAGTGGTAGTCTGTCCTTAGAGAGCAAAATATCTTAGATGTCGGCTATTCCAAACTAGCCTCTTCATGTTGCACATTGTTAAATATTAGCAAATCTAACTCTATTATTTAGCTATTTGGAATTAATTTTCATAAAATTTCAAAAGCTATCCATGTCTGTGTTTCCATAGCTGGCCTGCTGCTGCGGCTCGGCCGCCTGCTCGCTGTGCTGCTCCTGCTGTCCCAAGATCAAGCAATCCACAGGAACACGCTTCATGTACGCTCTCTACTTCATGCTGGTCACCGTCACATGTGTGATCATGATGTCACCCACAGTGGAAGAGCAAATGCGGGATAATGTGAGTTTTTTTTTTTTTTTTTTTTACTGCCTTTTCATTCTGCCACCAATCACTTGCTCCACGTACTGCCTTATCTCTGATCTCTGAATATAGATGACCATGAAAATTGCACCTGACCCATGTCTATCTGTTGTGCCATATTTTTATTTTATTTTAGTGTCATAGTATTATTTGAATGCATTTTTTTCTTTTTTTCCAAAAAATTCACAGGAACCTATATTTTGTAACTAATTAAAAAAAGCCAATTTAAAAAATATCACCAAAATCTGTTATTTATCAAGGGGTGCCTAAACTTTTACATAAGACTGTATGTATACACACTTGCATATCTAAGCCAATTGAAAACATTTGAACTGATTGTGTGTTTCTCCTTAAAGATTGCATGTATTTGCAAGTGCACAAAATCTATCACTTTGCAAAAGCAATGATTACCAACCCCCTTTTTTCTGAAAAAATCATTACAACCAGAACAAACTTATGAACACTTTTGCTCTGACCTTTAAGGCATTCACTCATGAGGAAGACTAGCTTTAGACAAATGAAGTATTTATCTGCAGTCAGCCAGGACTCTAGTCCAAACCACAGCAGTGCACATGACTGTACAGCTCTGCAGGAGACTAAAAGGCATGGCGGAGCTCGCTGAGCTGTCAACATAACACTCTGAGCATGGATTTATTAATTTTATTTTATTTATTTAGTTAGTTAGTTACAAAGTACACAAGAAAGACTGCTTTTATTTTCTTCTCTCTGCCCTGAAATTGTGATGCATCCATGCCGCAGTCAAACAGGAATGTTATAGCACTGTGTAACGTGGACCCCGCCATTATCTTCTAGCCAAGCCTTCCTTTTTGTCCATCCACTCGCCCTTTGATTGCCTGCTGTGTAAATGCCAAGCATGAACAGAAGCCAAAAAAGTCAAGCTTAGCCAAAGGCTGACTTTTGTAAAAACCATTAAATTAGTACCTCAAAGTGATGAAGGAAAGTGAAATAGATCTTCTGAATGTTTTTTTGCCCTTAGGAGTATTTATAACGTTAACTGTACAAATCAAGTATCATATACCCATTTTGTATGTTTATAGACGTTGCTTTTTTCATGATTTCAAAGACATATTTTAACAAGTAAGAAGCTAAAATATAGAACTAGTTCGTCATTTTTCTAGACAAGAATGATTCGTGTCTAACACACTTGTTCTCTCAAAAGACCTGACACTACAAAGAGGCACCTGTATTGGGATTTCAAACTTTTTAATTTAACTGTGCTTCTCAATGTTAATGGATGCATCTGATCAAAGAAAAAAATCATAATTTATTCATTCTCGTTCATTAATCATTCATCATTAATTCTCTGCAAGTGAGCATGTCTGGCTCATGTGGTTGCTTTGTGTAGAACAGTTGCTTTGGGGGGTAGACAAGCTTTTTTTCCCCCTCTCCCCATCCAATTTTTTAAAATTATTATTATTATAAAATGTCAATTAGTCACTTTAGTACAACGCTATAGTCAAAGATCCATGCTGTGTTTATTCAATATTAATGCCCTGTTGTCTTTTAAAATTTATGCATTGCTTTGTGACAGCTAACACATTCTATAATATAATATAATATAATATAATATAAAAAATTATGAAAAAATACACTGTCTGACCAAAACAAGTTTCTGACGCTAATATTTAGTTTAATCTTTTTTTTTTTTTTTACTTTTACAATTATTACAATGAGCTTTGCTTACAGTTTGCAATGTAGTGTCAAGTTCCATGTTTGAAAATGATTCCTTATGCTCCCAGAACGATATTTTCACAGTTTGAGTTCGGGAATATGTCTGTGCCATCATGGAAGAAAGAAATCCATAAAAATCCGTAGATGTCATAACCTGTTTATTCAGTACATTCAGGTTGTCGGCTGACTTGTTATTTTTATTGCCATATAATGTTGCTGAGCATAGACCTGACCAACTGAATCAACTCCGGATCATAACACTGTCTCCAGAGGCTTGTACAGTGGGCGTTATGCATGATGAGTGCATCGCTTCATGTGCTTCCCTTCTTAACCTTTCCATTTCTCCATATATCAATTCCTTCATAGCAAATTAAAGCCCCTTTTCCATGTCCCAGTCCTGTGAGTTCTTGACGAAATTGTGTGTGGAAATACTCATACTTTCAATATTAAACATACCTGTCATTTCTATCTGTTGCTACTTCAAGCATTTAAGTCATCTCCATTCATGAATAGTTTTCTGACCACATTTTTTTCAACAAAGTTAATGGTTCAATTTAATTCTTTTGATTATTCTTTCAAGTTTTACAAATATGTTGGACAGTTCCACCAATTAAAAATCTCATTGGTTGTTTTATTTGCTTAATGCAGGTCAATAATACGACCCTTATGAAATGGTGATGTGTGTGTGTGTGTGTGTGTGTGTGTGTGTGTGTGTGTGTATAAATTTTTTATATATATATATATATATATATATATTTTTTTTAGAACCAGGCAGTGTTTACAAAAAAAAAAGATTTGTTTATAGTTTTATAGGCATTAAACTGATTATTTGATGTAAGTAGAATCTTTTATGAAGACATTTCAGAATGGCAATTATGCTTCAGTACAGTGTAATTTGTTTCTTCATACAGAGTTTTCATGTACACAATATGTTTGTTTTTCCATACAAGCAATAATTTATCATTCTGTTTCAGTTTCCATTTTACTCAGAGATTTGTAAAAAGCTGAATGCTGGAGAGAACTGCAGTGCTCTGGTCGGTTACTCTGCCGTCTACAAAGTCTGTTTTGGCATGGCGTGCTTCTTCTTCTTCTTTTTCGTGTTCACGATCCGAATACGGAGCAGCACAGGATGTCGGGCAGCCGTACACAATGGGTAAAGCAGTATAGTACTGTTTTCTCTACAAGCTTCCCTTCTTTCACTCTGACTCCCTGCAGGCATCTCAGATTCAAGAGGTCCAAAAGGCCATGTAACATTTGGCTGTTTTTCTTTTTTTCATTTTTATTCTCTCCTGATGGGCTCTGTTCTGTTCCATGCTCCTCCTTAAATGACATTGTCCACTCACTCCCACTGCTCTAAATAGTTGCATTAATTAAAAGCCCTGTCAAGAGGAAATTTTATTAGGAGGCAAGCTTTGTTCTCCTCAAATGCAATGGTTTATGTCCTGACAAGGTCTCTTCACTAAGCAATAATCAGATCTTTGTTTTGTATGCAAATGGTGTGACAGAGAAGAGGAAGTGGTTAGAGTGCAGGAAAGCATAGTGTGAATTACCTGCCTTTGCTAGCATCGACAATTAAGAGAGATTTTTCACTTTAAGACATTTTCTCTTGCAGAAATAATGTGCAAAATTTATAAGACTTTGTGTATGATTGGCAAATAAAGCAAAGCAGATGGGCTTTAAAAATATGGTCTTTTAATTATTTTTCTTTCTTTATTTCTTTCTTTTTTTGTTTTAATGTTATGTTATCTCCTTGTCCTTACAGATTCTGGTTCTTGAAGTTTTTGGCTTTGCTAGCCTGCTGTGCAGGAGGCTTCTTCTTACCTGGTGAAGAAAAGTTTCTTGAAGGTAGACTATAGATTATTTCCTTTACTTTTTGTTGTTCTATTCGACCCTCTTGTTCATGTTGTTAAGTGACGTTATCATTGTCCTGTGTCAGCTGTTTTCTGACACAGGAAATCTACGTACAGGGCTTTGTTGTTTGTTATTGTGTAAGTTGTGTCAGTTCTTATATGTAATGTAGAATTAAAGTTTGTCCTGCTTTCAGAAGTCAAAATCAATTTACTGCACTTGTCCCTTTCTGTGCTATGTAGCCATTTGAATTTTGAATCGTGTAGTTTGTCAGTGAAACTTAGCAGCAGTCTGGAGAGCTGCCGTCAGAACGGAAAGATGACTGTTTGTGGGAGTCAGGAAATAAAGGAACTGTTGATGATGGCTCAATGTGCTCGCTCTCTCTCTCTCTCTCTCTCTCTACCCCCACCCCCCCAAACCCCCTCCCTGCAGTGTGGCGTTATGTAGGAGCTGCCGGGGGCTTCCTCTTCCTCCTAATACAGCTTATGCTCCTGGTGCAGTTTGCTCACAGATGGAACCAGAACTGGTAAAAAGACACTTTGGCACCACCAATTATAGCCATTGTTCTTCTAATTCACTCTCAGAAATGCTCAGTGACGGAAAATCATTCACAGGGAAAATGTTCATGATTAAATTTTTGTTTCCATCTCTGTGTCCAATTTTTTTTTCTTCCTGGGAAACATAAGAAGGCACAACTGGAATCCATTACATAGAGTAAAGGGAGGGTAGTCTAATCTGGCCAGTCATAATTTCCATAGTGAGAAATGGCATGTAGTCGAGGATCTGGGTGGTCTGGTGTTTCTATACAATATGTTTTTAGTAACATGGAATATATATAGCTGTAATGAACAGGCAGAAAATCTCAGTTGCAAACTAAGTAAATTAAACTCTGTTTAATTTTAGTATATATAAACATACATGACCTAGATCGGATTGTTTTAATACCTCTGGCCTCCAGAAGAAGAGGCAGAAGAACAGGTAGTAAAAGACAAACAGACAGTGGAGAAACAATGCAATGGAAACGCAGTGTAAAACCAAATGGCAGAATAAAGCTCACAATAATCAAATCAGTGGACAAAAGTGAATCCTGCGATTGTGTTAGACGAGAGCTATACTCTGATTCACCCTGTGTGGAAGCGGATGTGTGGATGTGTTGTGAAATAAAGCAGTCTCTGTTGAGTGATTAGGAAGAGAGCGCATTTCTTCACTTCATGTAATATAAAAACCAAAACTGATTTTTGCACCGACAGCGTTCCTAAAGCTGACTGTATGGTTTAACGCGCTGACTGGTTTGATTTCTGTCTGCGATTATCAGAAATAAAAAAATTTTATGGCTCCAATGAACAAATTTAATAGCACATATTTGCTGCATAAGCCAAATCGCTCATGAAAAAGCCTGTTATTAAAAGGAGAATATTTAACTATACAAGAAAATCTCCAAAAAAAAGTAAGAATCTCTGTTAAGGGGTTTCATGACCAGGTAATTAAGCAGTTTTTTCCCTTCTCTGCTTCTCTGTAGGAGTGCAGGAGTAGACCACAACAAGCTGTGGTATGCAGCTCTGGCCCTGGTCACATTGGTGCTCTTCTCTGTGGCAGTGGGCGCTCTGGTGTTTATGGCCTTGTACTACACACATCCTGAGGCCTGCTTTCTCAACAAGATCTTCCTGGGGGTGAACTCGGGTCTATGCTTCATTGTCTCACTGCTGGCCATTTCTCCCTGCATTCAGACATGTGAGTCAGCATGACTACAACTCCTAGAATTCGTATCTTTTTTTTACGAGGGGGGGGGGGGGGGGTTCTATTCCAGTCTTGGATGGGATCAGACATATAAAATGTTTTGTTCTTAATGTAAAACTAAGACCCTTTACTCATTGGACACGACCAAGAGATCGGACAGCTAATGTCCCCCTACTACAGCACCCTTCACAATTATTGGCACCCCTGGTTAAGATGTGTTCTTAGGCTTCTGATAAATATTTTTTTATGTAAACAATATAGAACCACAATGCCAAAAAGAGAGACATACCAGTTCACCGCTCTCTCCTCACTCTTTATAGCGCTTGCCACCTCACTGTGATATATTTTCATCACATGCTTGTTCCATGGCACTCACCTGACCGTTGCTCGCTTCACAGAAAGACACACAACCATGAGCCGCCACCGCAGTCTCTCTCTGTTACATCAGTATTAGTCTCATAGTTTTATTATAATATATAAACTTTTAACCACAAGAAACTTTCATTTCTTTACTGCTGAAGGTCACAGTAGTAAAAAGAAAATTAAATGAAAAAGAAATTAATTTTATTTTTAAATATTGGCAGCAAAGAAAGATATGAGGAGAAATACAGAATCAGACAGGAGAGACTAGGAAAGAGAGAAGGACCAAAGGAAGGATATGAGGAAATGAGAGAAGAGAAAGAAGTAGAAATGAATGTGAATGTTGAAGATGAGGGTCCAGCTGAATCAGAGCAAGGGGCAGTAGCAGGGGCTAATGAAACAGGTGGAGACAGAGCATCCTGCTGTTGCTGCAGTTAATGTTGGTATGATTTTATTCTCTGTTAATATAAATTCCAGTGCAGCCTCCCATGCCACCATGCCAAAATCTTTTGCCACTGCATGTAAAACTTTCTAGATCCAATGCTGATCAGAATTCAGTTCTCTCTCTTGTATTTTGATGTGTTTTTGTTTACCATGATGCCTTGAGCAGTTCATTTGTTAAACTCATAGGTATTTTCATCAGTTTTAGTAGCTTGCACTGTACTGAATCTAAAAATAAAAAAATCATTTTCTTTGTTATTCCAAAGCCATAACCAACATGGCTGGTTTATATTTGATGAAGTGTAGGGCTAGCAATCACTGCTTCATACCGAACATATCAACATTTTTGAAATTACATGTCAGAGTGGAGGGGAACAGCACAGAGCAGAAAAAGAAGCTAATGGCATAAATTAAAAAATACCCACATCCATATGACTCATAATGGCATGTGTGTGGTGCAGTAGCATTCCAATGAGAATGTAGTCTTCCTTCTTTCTCCTCCCTTTATAGGAGAAAATATGATTTTCTTAAACAAATGAATAAACATAGCAACATGCACATAATTCTTATACTGCAAGCAACAGCTCGGCACCAGGCTGGGTCATGAAGTGCCAACCACACGCAATCAAGATTTTTATTCACACGACACACAATGAGCAAATAATAAACCGGATTAGAATAGACTAGAATATTTCAATGGCAGCCTATGAGGTGGAGCTTTCCAGTTATTTATTTATTTATTGGTTAACATAATGGCTACTTCTGTGAAATTACAAACCCCCCTTCAAAATCAAAGGAAACAAAGAAACCCATCTTTTTTTAGAAATCCATGGTGTAGCTGATGGTTGGTTTGTTTCTAGCAAGGCATTTGAAGCAAAATGTGTTTCATGTGTGTGTTGTCCTTGCAGTCCAGCCCGCCTCAGGCCTGCTCCAGCCAGCTGTCATCAGCGTCTATGTCATGTACCTCACCTTCTCAGCCCTGTCTAGCAAACCCATTGAAAGTGAGTAGTGTGTGTGTGTGTGTGTGTGTGTGTGTGTGTGTGTGTGTGTGTGTGTGTGTGTGTGTGTGTGTGTGTGTGTGAATATCTCTTTCCATTGTTTGTGTATTGTTTTGCACTTGTATCATTTTACAAGTTCATGTGGTTGAGGAAATGTAGTCCTAAATGGAGTTTTATAAAATCTTTCTCACCACATCCTTCCATCTCATCTCTTCTGTCTGTCTTTCTTTCACTCAGTGATGGAGCTTGATGGAAAGAACCAAACTGTCTGCGTCTTTCCTTTCTCTGGAACAGAGGGTGACAGGAAAATAGCGACTGGAGTAGGAACGACCATTTTGTTCGGCTGCGTGCTTTATTCATGGTATGAACATTTTAATGTTTTCCTTCCTTTTAATTTCTCATGTCTCTTTGTCATTTTCTTGCCCCATAGTACCACCCATGTATTTCAGTTGTCCAGCATCTCCCTTAACAGAAATACCAGATCATTTAACAGGGTGTGTAAAGAGACCAGTTCCAAAAGCACTATAAACATGCAATTATCTGGTTATGACCGTGTGTTCATTTGGACATAAAAACGGGTATCCCCGCCGAAGCTGAGGCACAGATTAAAGCCTTCTTCATTTAGCTCATGCAAAATGGAGGAGGCTCACATGTGTTTCCCATTAAAAGCAGACATGTCTATTCAAGATGTCTCTAAGGCCCGAAGTTCTATTTACACACAGCCCGTATTTATGGAGACAGCCTTATATTCTCAGCTCAACATGAATTGGTTTTTCCAGTGTGTTTCCAGGTTTTTTGTTTCCACACTGAAAATGCAGAGAAAAATGTACTTCAACAGAAGGAGCACTTTCAACTTATTGCCTTTATAAAGAGTTCATAGCAAAACAAAGATAAAAGATAAAAATTTAGAAGAAATTTCAAGGAAACTCTTCCAGATCTCAGTAATTTCCCTCAGAATAAAAGAGAATTTTATTTTATTTGCAACTGCTTTTAATGATGGATCTTGGCTTTACAGAAATAGAACATTTAATAAAGTACTGGCTTGATAAAGAAAGCTTAAAGAGGACTGAACTCTTTTTAATACAGCACTATTACAAGTTACTTGGACATGGCTTGTATTTGTCTAAGTGTATGTCTGAGACTTTTTTTTTTGCTCTGTGTGTGCAGCTTGACCTCCACAACAAAGAGGAGCTCAGCGGCATTACGAGTGTACAGAAACTCAGTGCAAGAAAATGAGGTCTGAATTTTTTACCGTAACACAATAAATCTGTGCATAAATATTCTAATGATGCTTTGGATTCATTAAAATGAAATAAAAGGAAAAACGATTAACTAACTAATGAGTTTTTCATCATTCTTTCAGAGGGCACGTTGCTGCTTCTGCTGCACTGACTTTGCAGGTAAGAATTAATTGGTTTTTGATTTATTCACTTAATTTTGAGTTTTGTTTATTCAAAAAAAATTTTTTTTTTAAAAACATCAGCTATGCCGTTTTAAAAACTCGGATCCGTTAAAATTCTGTGCCAGAAAGCTTGATGGTGCCTCCTGGTGTTCATGTAGGACACTGCACACTTAAGTGAATGCTGAATGAACTGTGCTGATTTGTTGCAGAGGATTATGATGAGGAGGAGAAGACCGTGGGAGGACAGAATGTATTTTATGATGAAAAGGAGGGCACCGTCTACAGCTATACCTACTTCCATTTTGTCTTCTTTCTCGGCTCACTCTATGTCATGATGACGGTCACAAACTGGTTCCAGTAAGTAATTTACCAGTTCACTTCAGACTGATTATCACAAATGCTGTGAGCCTTTGTAACAAAAAGGGGGATCAAAACTTTTTTTTTGGACTGTAAATTTAGGTAGGTTTTGTGTGTCTTTGTGATTAGGTATTGGTAAATTTTTGGTTTTACTTTCTACACTAAAGTAAACAGGCAAATTATGGATTCACCACGCTCGGATAAAATTCTTTCAGGTTTTTTACATTATCACACAGGCACAGATATGTCACAAAACCATTTTTTGTTTAATAGCTGAAAATTCTCGCTTCATGAGACATTCTTCAAACAAGTCAATTTAGGCGGTTATGTAATTAATAGCATATCTTTTACATCAACACGTTTTAAGAGGAAAAATTACAATGAGTACTTATCTATCTATCTATTTATTTATTTGTTACTTTTTATGATGTCCTAGAGTCTTTGAAGCATTGACCTCACTTTTGTGGGCCTGACTCCCCCCACCCCCCTCTTTTTTTTAATATATTTTTTTTAAAGTAACACCATAAAATTTGAATGGTTGAAGAAAAGCTGTAACACTCATTGCTCTGTGGCAAGACACATTATCATCCTGAAAAGTGATTTCATCTGCAAACCCATTTTCTATCAGTGAAATGAGAAAAGTGTTTAGAATTTCAATATATGTCCATGCAGTGACTGTCGAGGTAATGATCGCCATCTCCCCTGATGCTGTACCTGACATGAAACCCCATATCATACTTAAGTTGTTTTACAAAGCCAGAATGTTTACTATTAAAGAATAATTATTTAGTGGCATATCTGTAATTTGTTTCATTGCTACAAAATAAAAAAATCTATTTAATTTAATTTAATTTGTATGAAGGTTTAACAATGGTCATTGTTGCAACGCAGCTTTACATAATCAAAAGAGAATTATGGAAATTTGTATGAAATGTGAAAATGTGTATAAATCAAAATGATCAGATTGTCCCTGATAAACAAGCCGAGGGCGACGGTGCCAAAGGAAAAACTCCCTGAAATGGGGAAGAAACCTTGAGAGGAACCAGACTTGATAGGGAACCCATCCTCATTTGGGTGATAATGTATAGCAGGGATTGTTTGGCAGACATACTGTGTGTTGAGGTGGCTGGATGTCTTTTAAGTTAATATGGAGTCCAGATCGTTATTGGAGGCTCAGATAGGCTGTAGGACATTCCAGTCCTGAATTGAGCATGAGCAACTGTCCTCAGAGAACAGCTGTCTGCATCAGCCAAGGCCAGAACCGTCTTCATGGTAGAGTCGATCCGTCCCCCGCACATCCCAAGCACATCACACGGGGCATCCATATGACAACATCTTCAGCAAGAACTTGGGCACCAGGACAAGTCAGACAGGTCCAGAAGTCAGGGAGGGAGGGAGGAGGAGGGGGGGGGGGGCACCTGGATCACTGGCAGCAAAAGGGGTTGTAATCTGTAAATATCCCTATGATGTCAATTATTAGTTCGGCCAGTTCAGCATCTAGTAGCTGCTTAAACGTATCTGTTGCAACTCCTGTTATGTTTTCTCTTGTAAGCGTTTTAGTGATGATGTAAATAATCAAGCTTGGGATGTTAACACATTCCTGAGCAGGAAACAATTGCAATAGTCAATAGACCAATTTTTTCCCAGTACTGTTGTAGTTGCCTGCGGAACGGCAGTATTCGCCAAACAGATCATTTGGATTATTCCAGCTCAATCTTTCATTCTTAGCTGAACACTGAAGCCACATATGTTAATGGATGAAGCTGGTAAACAAATACACTTCACTATTTTAAATAGTTTTTGGATCAAACATTTTGTGTGTTTTAGATATTATTCAATATATAGGCATTAGCTGATGTGAATCAGCTGTCCGTTTGAAGTGAGAAAGGTTCCCCTGAATTATGTATCTTTTTAGACGTACTCGTTCAGTCAAAACTGATGTAACATTGTGTATATTTTAATAAACAGTTACAGTTGCTTATTCCATTCTGACACGTCTGTTGATTTCCTTTGCAATCTGTTCTTCCTTGCAGTTATGACAATGCTAAGATTGAGAGATTGTTGGAAGGGAGCTGGTCAGTGTTCTGGATCAAGATGGCATCTTGTTGGGTTTGTCTTTTCCTCTACATGTGGACTCTGGTAGCCCCCATGCTCTTCCCAAAGAGGTTTGAAGCATAAAGACAGTCTTGGAATACATCACATCCATCCTGTCACTTAAACATTCTGTAGATTTTGTTACTTTTTCTTAACAGTTTCATTTTAAAAGTTCATTTAAAAACTGCCCGACACCTTATAGACAGATCAGTGGAGATTCGTTGCATTATTTCGGTTACATGTTTTTGTTAATCTGATTATGTGGTAATCAGGAGAGCATCTTTTCTTTTTTTATAAGAAACCATGGAGGTATGAAAACAAAGCATTGCTCAGGCTCATTTTACTGTTACTGTCTTATGTGTTACATTTGCATCTTTTGATAGATAAAGTATTCTATGCAAGTCAACCTCGAGCATGTTTTTTTCATTATAACTTTTTTGGTTTGCTTGTTTACAGTACCTGGTGTTTTGTGTTTGTTACATTTTCATTTTATACACTATTCACACCAAAATAATAGATAGCTATGAAGAACATGATTTCAAAGGTTTTTCGAGGTGTTTTTTTTTTTTTTTTTTTTTTTTTTTTTAGCCTGAAAGAATAAAGTAATTTGTTTGGGAAAGCAAACATTCCTGGAGCACTCTCCCTTTAATTTTAGGCTTGGAGAAATTTCAGCTATTGAATATGTATTTCAGTTAAGATGATCTGACCAATTCATATTCAGACCTGCCTGCTTGCATGATTCTTGTGCAGATTGTATGACTTTCTGTGGCAATTTTATGTTCGAATATAAACATAGTTAGTACGGCTTTTAAAAATGCCAAATTGTTGTTTATTGGATTGTTGTTAGACATAATTTTCTCGCTACCCTCTTTAACCTTTGCCTTTCAGAATCTCCCCAAGTGCGTGCCATAGGATCATGCAGTCAGTGCAAACACGTGAAAGTGAAAAAAGTTACGATGAAAATAAGATTGTACCAATCTTGTGCAGCTTAACCAGGGTGTACCTGCAAAAAGTTATAACATTGTGATGAAAATAGCAAATCTTTGATTAAATGTATTTGGTAGCCCATTTAAACAGAACGCCTGAAGCAGAAGTTGGTCTTATGAAGAGAGAGCTGAAGGTTTCCAAGTCAGCCGTGTTGATTTGAATGTTAAGTGGGTCGAGCTTTGAGGATAGGATCGCTGCCGATGACAAACATCCCAAGATGTTATTATAGTAGGATTTATTTGTTTCAGTCCAATGTCACTCAATCTGTACACATTACAGCCTGAATTTTACACACCACTGAGGTCTTTTGGACAGTAATTATGTAAAGCTTGTGCAGCTGTGTAACATTTTCACATTATTTTTGTTGATGGGCCATTATGCTGGACGTACTCCTACATCTCCAGTCGTTAGCCTGCCTAGTCCAAGTGCTAAGTTTTGCTAAATCTGCTCTGTCTGAGGTTATAATTCATCTAAACAGCAGTTTTGCATCAAAATTATGTCAAAAGATTTTGATTTCAATTAAATGCATGTTTGAATGTGCCAGAGTTACAATCCCACCCTGTATTAAAACTGAAAACCTATAATATAAAGTAAATATCATTTTAGTCTGAGCTCTCCTATGACTAGTGAGGGACAGCCGAAGGTTAAATATGTATTTAGTTTCAGATTTCAGTATCAGACTCAATGAAATCTACTTATCTGACTTCAAATATAAACTGGCTTTCAAGCTATTATGATGCACTAAGTAAGCAATGACTGATATCATTATATTATACTAATCCTTGTTTGAAGAAATATGTCGTCTTCTCTCCCGTTTCCGAAAAATACCAATTTAATATCTTTAGTTGTCAGCTAGACCGGAGCCTCTCTCACATGCTCAGCACACATCTGCATAAACACTCACTGCAGGAATTTCCCTCAGCCGATGTGTACAGAGGTCATGCTCTTTCTCAGATCATGCATGACGATGTGCGTGCTTTGCTGTGGGTATTCAGACTCGCTCTATAAACGTGTCTATACGTTGTGCACCTACAGCTTTCCCCTCTTTTAAAGAGTAAGAGATATTTGTCCTTCCGTAGAGGATCAAACCAAAGCATAGGCACAAATCCATAGCGCAGTGTCGAGCAGTTCCTGCCAACTTAAGTCTTTAAAAGGTGGTAAAAGTTCATACACCCGCTATAGACACAAGGAATATGTTTCTTACCTGGACTATTTCAGAAATTTTTGTTTTGGCAAAAGGGTTTGCAAAGATATTTAATATTTATCACTTCAAACTATGAACCCAAAGATAAAATGGTTTCTATCAGACGAATTTTAGACTGGTTTCACAATCATGCTGGAAAATATCTATCACCTCGGGTAATTATTTCCTGATTGGTATCACATTTTCCATATAATTTTTGCAGGTCAAAAATGCTGTGTAGTGAACTGCAAAAATTCTACAGGATGGAAAATGTGATACCAATCAGGAAATAATTACCTGATAATAATTACCTGATTGTTTTACTTGTTCTCAATCGGAAAGGAAATTGATGTCACTAGTTACATCACTTGCACAAGCTTTACACATTGCTACTCCATTGCCACACTTTTGAAATACACTGTACACAGACTCAGGGTAGGTAGGTCTGCACATTAGAAAATTTTTTTTCTCTTTTTGTTTGCTAAAATGGGAAGAAAAAATGCTCAATAAACAAAAGCTTCCCACAGGTACAGTCAGCTTGGTGGTAACCGAGGTAATTCCATTGCTTCATTATAAAAAATTTTTTTATTATTATTGCTATACATGTATTTTCTTTATTATTACATCCAAATGTGCCTTGGATGCTCTAAATTATTTGACCTTATTAGAGCCGTACTCATGCTCAAGACTTGCATGGTGTCATCTCAGTGTAAATAAGACACATTTCACATTACACTAAATGTTACACTGCCATATAAAGATAGTTTACGTTAAACGATTCAAATTTGTAAGTTTTGTCACTTTTGGTCATTGGTAATTGGTGAGAAATTATTTAAATAAGAAAGTTTAAATATTTGTTTATGATGTGTTTGTCATTGGGGAGAGAAACATGTGAAAAAATACTGAACTGGATTTCTTTGAAATGTTCCATGTTTTTTCAGTTTTTTTAATTATTATTTTTTAAATAATGACTTATTTTGCTTCTTTTTATCTGCACACATGCAGCATATTTGTTTGGATTTGAACATTGGCATTTATTGCCTCTAACAATCATAAGAAAGTAAAAACTTGTGACGATTTTGTGCTGTTCGCCTTAAACACAATGCATCAGTCAATACAGCTCAACATGTGAACTTCTACCTTTTTTGACCTAAAAACTACATAAACACTGTATTCGATATTATCTCCTATGTAGGATTAAACAAATAAGCCTATGAGATCAAATGAAAGTTAAAGAAATATAGAACAGTATACGCTTTGCTTGTTTGATACTCTGCAGTAGTTGAAACTGCTGCATCAGTGCCATGGCCACTTAGAGAGCAGCTCTTTAAACCAAGAGCATATTATAGGTTTAAACAAGTTAAACCTATAAATGTTATTACAAGTGCTAAAAATGTATATGCATTTACATTCCTGATCCTTGACTAACAATACGTTTTTGCGCACGTTTTTGTGTTATTCTCTTTCTACATGTATATCTGTGAATTATTCGGTGCTCTATATAGTCACATTGTGTCTAGTTGAAATGAAACAGAATATGCTATAAATGAAGTCTGTGTCTCTGTATGAAGGTATCTGACCACTATACATGTTCACACTATTTACAAAGCTGTAACTCTTTATATTCCTGTTTCTGCTAATTTTGCATGCCATGACCTTTTCCAAGAAAAATTTACATATGTTTACAAAAAAACAAAACAAAAAATCTGATCATGTTTTCTTACCTGTTCAATATTTTTTAAATAATTATAAAGGACCCAAGCTTAACTGTGCAGAAGAAAGCCTGTTTAAACCTCAAAAGTGAGGTTATTTGTTTGATCTTGAAATAAAACATATACATGAGACATTCCAGAAATAAATCTTGTGTTCATTTTCCATGGAAAGAGAGATTTGCTTTTAATTGCATTTTTGGTACATCATGATGGTGAGCTGGTGTAGAAAAAGCTAGAAAAAGATTCCATGACACGTGACATTTTTACAGCTGTCCTAGAAAACTCAAACAACCACATTTTCCTAATTTAAGATCTATCCTATAATACACATCCATATTAAAAGGGGGAAAAATTATTTTGTTTGCAGCAACAGAATTTGATTCCATTCATATACAGCTTACTATTAAAAAAACAACAACAAAAAAAAGTCCAAAAAGTTTCTACAAACTTTCTTATATCTAACTACTTAAATCGTATACAGCCCTGGCAGATCATTCAGTAAAGCATTACGACTTACTCAGCATCATTATTCACAGTCAAACTAGTCGGAAAGTTGTGTACAAGAGTGGAGAATGCAGTTTAGGTCCCAAAGTCATCATTAGTTACTTTCAGGCTTGCCGAATGTTTTCCATATAACACTGAAAATATGTCCAATATGTGAGCCAAGCAAAAAGCAGCCATTCTGCTCACTCATCTAGTGGACTACATAAAGACACACTTTACCCCAAATTTTTTACAAAGCAAGTGGGATTGGTTAATATAATACCCTTAAATAACTCCCCCGAATTATTAGCTGTGTGAGGACTTTTTTTCAGGCACTGCGTCCTATCACGTTACTGTGTAGTATTGTCCTGTGTATCCTCTTTCCTGGTGGAGTCCTGTGCAATATAATCCTGGTAGTCTTCAGGGATTGTGTCTGTAAATGTAACCTGTATTAAAAGAAAAATATGCCTTCGGGAATTCTGAGGTGATGAAATCAAGAGCGGTCCACTTACCATTGCATCGATACTTCAGATTGGACCAGATGATGTTTTCCTGGGAGAAGCAGAACACACCAAGACGGCCACCCCTCATGCTTGTGTCAATGACCACGCCGGAGTCTGCCACCAGACTGGCGCTTTCATAAAACCGGACCCTTTCCAAGCAAGATCGAAGATATGGTCAATAAACTTTCTAGCAAATGGTAGATAATGGTTTTACAATGAAGGTCAGTCTCCTTTACTATGGTAGTAACAAGCAGGGGATAGACATCAAGAACAGATTTCATTTGGGAAATGTGTTAAGGACACAAGTGGATCACCACAACAACAAAAGGCCATTTAAAAAATACATAAAAGGGTGCAAAAAGTGTTAAAATTGGGGCTGATTTCTTTATAACTGTATATTAATTTATGATCGAAACGGTGGTAGGCAATGTACACAATTCCTATACTTGGCAACCAGGCGACCAGTACTCAAATAAAAGTAGAAGGCCTCCATTTACTGTACAGTAAAAATCCAAAAGTACTCATCTTCGAATGATCAGAAGAACAGGGCTTGTATTAGCCCATAGTAACCTTTCTCATAGTAAATCCCTTTCTGTCTTCCACTCTCTCCCTCCCTTCCTCCTTTCTTCCAGACTGTGAACGTGCTGTTTTCATTACTGTCTGCAGCAAGCTCTGCTTCTGATTTCAAACACCTGTTACATTATTAGGCGTGTCTCAAAGGAAATGCAAGTCAAGCAATTACACATAATAGTCAGCAGGTGGTTAAATTCCCACTTCAGATACTACAAACCAATGTGGTCAGGTAACGCAATGGCATGCAGAAATGTAGTAAAGGAAATGTACAGAAGTTTGCTGCACTATATGGTGGAGCAACGCTCTTTATCCCAGTGTTTCACTAGTGCTTGCATACTGTCAAGGTAGAGAGTTTTCTCAGGATGCTCAAGCCATGATCGGACTACCTGATTCATGTTGGAAGCGCTGACCTCCCAGGAGCTCCTTTAATTGCACAAACATGAAGAAACGCTTGGAGCAAGGTCAGGATAGTACATGGGATGTTACTCCCAACTCCCAGCCGACTGAGTTCCTGTACTGTGCAAGTGGTGCACTGGGCAGTATGTATGAGGTTCTGCCTTTGGTGAGTCTTGAAGTTCCTGGGAGGCCAATGTTTCAGCATTGAAGATGACATGAAGCAGGTAGTCCAATCATGCCAGCAGCTTACTGAGAAAACATTCTACCTTGATGGTATCCAAGCACCAGTGAAACACTGGGATAAGTGCATTAGTGTAGCAGAGAATTATGTAGAGAAATAAAGGTTGTTTTTCCTCTCCTTACTGAGTTCTGTTATTCTGCACAAAGGAAAAGTCTCGATGGTTGATTTGTATGCCGCTTGTTATTTCACTGGCAAGCTATGGACAGACATTTAGTCTTTGCCTTTCCATCGAAAATCACAACCAGACATCCATGGGGAAAGAGCATTTTTAACTTTCACATATTTGCATTTTGGCATCACATTAGCGTTTTTGGAATTCATCGCCTTCTCCAAAGCAGATGCACATGGGCTGCTCAGGCCAAAACACATGAATGCCGGTTTAAGAGGAGGAGCTTTCTGATTCTGACTGGCAAATATCGCTAGGCAAGTAGACACAATAGTTCTTTTTCAATAGAAAAGAACTTCTGCTTAATGGCTGAGCTGTCTCACCTGATGTATCCGACCTGAGGCCGATGCTGCAGGTTCCAGCGGTATGAGACCTTGTCCTTCCAGCCCACGTTGCGAGGATCTTTCCACAGAAGACGCACTTGATGCTCGGTGTTCCCCGTGTGCCACAGAGAATTCCTCAGAAACTCGCCAGGCCCCGTCTTGGATTTCACAGCCTCAGGGCAGAAAAGATGACATGCTAAGCTAAACTACTGCCATTTTAATCAATCACATTAATAACTGGTTTCTACATACTGAGTCCAGGGTGATAATCACAGAGACTACAGAAACCCACTAATGATTAATATTGACATTCTGTATTGAAAGTTAATGGAAGTAATAGTGATGACTGAAACCTTGAGCTGGATGCCAGGTTCAGCCACAGCCCTGAATGGCACAGCCTGCCAGTAGGTCTGCTCTGTCTGCTTCCACATAACCACGTAGAAACTGGAAGAGTCCTGGTAGCCAAAGATGAACCCGGCGTAGTCATCATCAGTCACCGTGTTCACATGGAAGGTTCCCTCGAAATCCACGCCGCTGAACGCCGTGTAACCTGAGAGGAGCATCGTGAACCACCTGAAGCGTTTCATTGACAGTACGACTAAACCTTGGGCCATGTTGCAAATCCACTGGCATTGATTTAGGATATGTACCCTGTTCCATTTTGTGTAATAGAATGTATCCCCGTGCTTGACATTGCTCCTGTGTTTATGGATAATGTTATCCAGACCTACCCACTGCAAGTCCTGGGTCGCTGTTCATCGTCTGAACGATCTCCATGCCCTGATTAAGCACAACCCAGTTGGGGTCAATCTGAGCCTCGCCCTCGGGGTCCAGCACCACTGTCTGATACGCCCTGAAGTCTGTCAGCGTGATCTCTGCATTCTCAGGACAGGGGTCGATTCTGTCAATTACCCGGTCCTGGTCAAAGTCTCCAGTACAGGCGTCGCCCACATTGTCATCTACTCAGCATACAGGGAAATATAATTATCTATTAGGACAAAATGCACACTGTGGGGTATACAAAAACATAAACATATACATATGTAAGCCATATTGTTAGGTATGTACTGTCTTTATCTGCTTGGTCTACATTGGGCACCAATCTGCAGTTGTCTTGTTTATCTGGGATGCCGTCATTGTCATCATCATCATCACATTCGTCTCCAAGCCCATCCTTGTCCGTGTCTAGCTGAGAGCTGTTGATGACTGTAGGGCAGTTATCTTTGGTGTTCTGGTGTCCGTCCCCATCACTGTGATCGCATGAAACGTTCGAAATGATGGGTGAACGGATAAACAGACAAATGTGGATTCATGATACGCAGAAACATAAACGCATTTACCTGTCAGTGTTGGTATCACAAGTGTCTCCTACAAGGTCATCGTCAATATCTGACTAAAAGACAAAGCAACCACAGCCAACCAAGCTGTATATCATTCTTGACTTGATCTAAAAGAGTATTGCTGTAAGCATAAAGACTACGATGCTTTTATGGAACATCTTTTCAACACATGTTGTACTTTTGTTAGTTGAGTTATTGAAGAGTAATGATTGAATCCAAGAAGAGGTGCGTCGTTGCTGCCTCTCGCTCTGCACACTAAATGTACATCTTGAACATCTGGAATGTCTGATATTTGAATTGAAGACAATTCAATCACTACAGGTCACTGTTTGACGACCTGCAGCAAACTTGGTGGGACCAGTTCTCTTTAAGCATTAAGGAAAGACTTTGTCTTGATTTTTCTTTCGAAATCTAAACCTTTTACCAGGAATCCTTTTAAAATTGCACAAATAAAAAATCACTCTTTCTGCTTAACCATCCATGGACAGTAGCTGTATTATACCTGGTTGGGGTTGGGCACATCAGGGCAGCTGTCACAAACATCTCCTACACCATCATTATCACTGTCCTGCTGGTCACGGTTGGGAACTCTCTGGCAGTTATCCAAAATGTTTTTCACTCCTGATCATCAGAACAAAATGATTAACTGGCATTTACATCATTAAATAAACACATATGAATACAATGAATACATTTTCGATATACTTTGATGGTGCAAATGCCTTCAAGAATTCTGGTGCACACAAGACAATAATGCCTTTGTGTATTCGTTGCATATTTCAAGCCGTGTGTCAAAAGGTGGCAGTGTTTCCGTTAAACTCTTTGCAAAATACTTTCCACTGATCATTAGCTCCTGGCTAGGCTTCATGCTGGAAATGTGGTTTTGCCCACAGAGACATGACCAGCATGTGAAAGATTCAAGAGTCAAGTGTCTGGAGTCATGATATTTATGAACAGCCTATAAATGTCAGACTGGAAGGCATCACTGTGCTTTAGAGGAGCATTATCAATATGGTGCTTCAAAGGGATCGCCAAGAAGAAAATCCCTTCAGGGCGAGTCATACCTAATAATGAGGCCCCTTTGAAAAACGGTGCTTCTAATTGGTGCTCTGAAATTTACTGGGGCACTGTTTTTCTTTTCTTTTCTTTTTTTTTCTTCTCCATAAAATGACACAGAAATGCAGATCTGTACAAAAGCAGGCTGACGGAAAGACGATATTATAAAACACCATTTCGTGTGTCTGAAAGAAAACAAACTTAAGGGGGGGAAAAAAAAACCTTCATGTGCTCAAACTCTGACTTGAAAATAGTAAACTCTGCATAGTTCTGGAAACTACAGGCTTTCCTGGAATGAAGCTGTTTCTCTGTTGCATATCTCTTTTTAAAAGTTAAAATGAAAATGGTAGAAGGCTTAATTCCAATTCCACTGAAAGATGCCACAAATACCGCCATATTCACAAGGCGTTCATGTCCAGCCAGGACTTTTGATTGTTCAGAATAACAGAAGACAGTTATGGAAGTAACACCCCCCCCCCCCCCCTGCATTTCTCTATATAATTCCCTGCTACACTAATGCACTTATCCCAGCGTTTAACCACTGCTTGGATCCCATCAATATAGAACGTTTTCTCAGTAGCCGGAGCCATGATCGAACTCCCTGCTTAATATCTGAAACGCTGGCCTCCCAGGAACTCCTTTAATGGCCCGAACATGTGGAAATGGCTTGGCGCGAGGTCAGGACTGTACAGGAATATTGCAATAAGTCCCAGCTGCGTTCCTATAATGTGCAAATGAGGCTTATGAATGATTGTACAGTTCCCACAGACAGATGCAAGTCGGTGACAAGTTATTAGTGGATTTTCAAGGATCAGGAGTTCCACTCACTGAATGGACTCGAACGACTACAAGTGGGATCCGAACCACCTCGTCATTCATGGACACAAAGCATTTTTAAAACCATTTGCACCATAAGAGTCTCATCATAGTGTTGTGCTTGAGTCTCGTGTAAATGTCCATCGGTTTTATGCCATCATTCACAAGAAATTGCATCACAAGTCCCGGTTTGACTCGAACATGAATTTAAAACATGAAAAAAATGATCATTTTTAAATCATTTCACTTTTTACAGTAAGAAATGAGGTTTTAGTCATGTTTAGTTGGTCCTTACACAGTCTACTACACGTTCTCGGTATCTCTACATTCAGTATAAACGCAATAACAAAAATGACAACTTGTAACTTTAAAGCAGATAGCAGCAGCAATTATTATCTGATCTCTTTAAAACATCATGGTGTGCAGATCTCTTACCATCACCATCCATGTCATCATCACAATCATCTCCCAGTCCATCCTGGTCTGTGTCCCTCTGGTCTGGGTTATTTACTTTTAGGCAGTTGTCACATGCGTCACCATGAGCGTCTTCATCGCTGTTCTTCTGGTCTATGTTTGGTTTCAACCAGCAGTTGTCCTGTTTTTTTTTTTTTTTTTAAATTACACATGTATTTGGGAATGTCATTTCAAATATAAAAGTTTTGAGATATAAACCCCTCGTATTTGTTTGAGTTGGTTCCTGGAGTATACCTTCTCGTTGATGATGCCATCGTCATCGGCGTCTTCATCGCAGGCGTCACCTCTTCCATCACCATCTGCGTCTTCCTGGCCTGAATTAGGTACAAATATGCAGTTGTCCTGGAAGCAAGATCAGTAATTCGCATAGCATTAACAAAAAGCCTACTGTATGTGGTCGTATAAACAATATGAAGTTGTATGAAATGAAGAAGAGTGAGGATGAGTCACCTTTTTGCAGATTGTTTCCTGACATGGAAGTTTTTTGTCAGGGTAAGCATCGATGTCCGTGTCCTTCCCACACACATAGCCATCACCGGCCCAGCCGATGTTGCACTGATTGAGGAAAAAAATATTACAACACGTCTGCTCCAACCTAACGCCAACCCACAACCCTTGCATTTATCTGAACATCTCACCACACAGCTGAGGCTTCCATCTTTCTCCACGATGCACTCAGCGTTGAGGTCGCACGGGTTGCGCTCACCGTTCGCACACAGTCTGCTGTTGAGTTCAGCAGGATCAACAGGATCAATAGGACCAAGCTGAGTTTCAGGGTTGTACTTGCAGCCTCTTATTTGGTCTCCAGTGAAACCAGGCTTACAGTCTCCACAGATGAATGAACCCTAAAAGTGGCTTGTTCAATTTATTAACAGTGGTTGCAGGAAGCAAGCAGAATATTGATGGAATCTTGATTGGTGATCTAAGCATTTCGCTGCATATCGTACTGTGTATGACTGTGTATGTGACAAATAAAATTTGACTTTGAATTTGGTGAGGATATTTGTAAAAAATCTTACCATTGTATTTTGGCAGTAGGAATTAGAAACGCAGCCTGCGTTGTCCGCGCTTAGACACTCGTCTATATCATTACAGACCTGGTGCACAGAGATTTTGGGGGTTTAATATACAGTATACTGGATGGTATAACCTAACCGAACAAATAAACTGGATTGAATATGGTTGAACGTGACGGAATTCCCAATCCAAGGATTTAGATTAGTACTGAGAGCAGAACCTCTGAAGCAATAAGTCTAGTGGGTTAAAAATTCCCAAACTGTACGTCTGTTGTCTAGAAGTTAACTCATAAGTTCCCTAATCTTTGGATTGGCGTTGATGGGAACCTTAAAAAAAGGTAGAAACATACATAGGGTTTCCTTTTCAGAAAGGATACAAGGTTACCCATTAACCATCCAAAGAACCATTTTATCCAGGAGTGTAATTTAAGATGAAGAAATAAATCTTGTTCATCCAAAAGGCTTCAGTTGAGAAAATCAAACTATCCTAGAGGATCGAGCCTATCCTAAAGCGCTTTCTTACCTGCTTACGTAACTGGGCATAGACGATGCCCACTCCCTGCAACTCTGGTCCACTGTACCCTCTAGGACATCTCTCACACTGGAATCCTGGGACTTTGTTAATGCACCGTACACCAGGAAAACATGGGTTGAACTGACACTACAAACACACAAATCACAACCCACTGAAAAGAAATATCACTCCGGATCTCTATTTTATAACACTGTGCCAGGGTTTAAATGACCGGGTTTGGAAATGATTTGCTCTTGGTGAGAGATTACCTCAATCTGTCATAAAATCTTTTTTTTAAGTCGGATTGTTCCACTCGAACAATGAGTGTCTGAGTGAAACACAAAGTGCTGTTATACTGGTTTTATTGAAGGATTTGTTTGCCCCTCTAAAGCGGAACCCCGAGAGCTAGCATAACATACTGCTGTGTGTAATGGAAAGAACAGCAATTACAGTCAACACCTACGCCTCTACAAGAGAAAACTGGTGTGTTATGGCTACGATGTGTCTCTCTGCATCTGTTTGCAGGATAGATTTGATTTGATGTACTTGTGGACAAGTGGGGATGTACTGCACGTTAAACAATGCTGCTAGCATGATCTGTTTCTCTAAATGTACTTTTAAACATGAGTAGGTGTGCCCTAGACTAGTTTTTTTTTGTTGTTGTTGTTGTTAGTTTGTTTTTAAGTAAAGCTGTGTGTAGTTAATATTTTTGTTTGTAATAGTAATAAAATAGTTAATGATAAAAACCTCAACTACGAGGGGTCAGGCATGTGTAAACTGTACAGCATGTGTGTGCCCTGTGATGGAGTGGCACCCTGTCCAGAGTGTACCTCACCTCCGGGCCCACTGCGACCCTGTATACAGGATTACGTATACATTCTAGACGACGATGACTACGATTAGTGTTCAAGTCAACCCGGGACTTTTGATTGTGCCGAATAACAGAACAGTTATGAGAGTAAAACATAACTTTTTTAACTTCTCTATATAATCAGCTGCTACACTAATGCACTTATCCCAGCGTTTACCTAGTGCTTGGATACCATCAAGGTAAAAAAGTGATCGTTCTGCTTGGTTCGTGTCTGAAATGCTGGCCTCCCAGGACCTCCTTTAATGGCCCAACCATGTGGAAATGGCTTGGAGCACAGTCGGGGGATGGGGTGATAACTCCCAGTTGAGCTCCTGTTATGTGTAAGTTTTGTTCGTAAATGAACAATATAAGTGTACAGTTCACATAGATAGATGCATCTCTTCTGCAAATTGGCAACAAGTTATCTGTCGATTTACTAGGCCGTCCTTTGCCAGGCCATGACCAAGTACGAATTAAATGGACTCGTGTGCTAACAAATTGATCACACCAACATACTTGACATGCAACATATCTGATGTCACTCTTTCTACAAATGTATAATAAGCAACAACTCAAAAGCTTGAAACACCAAATTTGGTCAAACAGGCTTAGGAAATTATTTACATAACCATATAAAGTCATTCAGCTAATGTATAACAAATGTGAGCTGCAGTCATTGAATGGACGAGAACGAAACTGGCATCTTCCCTGATACAGTAGTTTAGGACAACATGCCACATCAGTAGGGGTAAGGTGCCACACTTGTGCCACAGCTCGTGGCAGCTATAAACATTTTTTTTTTTTTTTTGGTTTTGAGGCTTCCCTTTGGATGCGATTTAATTAGCTGCATACAATTGTTTTTGGCTCAGCTTGTAATTGGTCATATGAAAACATTTATTTCAGAAATCATACTTATAATGTTGTAATTATAAAATTTGATAACAGCTATTAATATTACAAATATATGGAAATGTAATTGTTTCAATTAAAGTGGCAGAATGATGTAACTGTAGCATACTGCAGCCAAATATTTGGGATAATTTGTAGGGTTTCAGGTTAGAATCAGGCCAAGATGAATTTGCACAGAAATGACCTTGGGTGCCTTTGGTAAGATGCCATTGGAATCTACTAAACCACAGGCATAATGACTGATATAACCCGGCTACATCACATTACACCAGTTAGAAAAGTCTTCAAACAAAAGCATTGCTAAAATCACATCCAAATTTCATACTAACCAACACATGAACGTTTTAGCTGCAAACAAGGCCACAATAAAATACGTATAAAAAGACACACGTGGACACACCTTCAACAGTCTAATGAAGTTATGGTAGAAGCTGCTTCAATGGTGACAACCCAAAACATGCTAATATGACTCTACAATGTCTAACTTTCAGCTAACTTTTATTTTTAACAATTTGTTTTTTTCTTGGCAAGTTGATGTTTAAAAGCTTTACCTCATCTACATCTTCACAGTGGACTCCATTCCCTTCATAGCCTTCAGGACACGGTGCACACTTGACACCTTGCTCGGTCTCGGTACACATGCTCTGCTGAAAGCACACTCCTGGAGCACACTTGGTGTGGGAGTCCTCATCAGTCTTGCCTGTGTTTTGGCCATCTAAAAATGAACCGGACACATGAGTTAGCCCGCCTGCATAATACATTATCCTCATCATTAAGCTTGTGCTGCGGGCTTAAGTGAATACAATTAACCATGTGTTTATTTTTCGGCCTGAGTGAGGAGCTTACCACATGGAACACACTCCATAAGTATTTTTTTTAAATTTGCAGTTTCCTGGATCTGTAATAATAATAATAATAATAATAATAATAATAATAATAATAATAGCTAAATTATGCAAGCATCCTACTCGTGGAACTTTAACATTCAAGGTCTTTTTATTATATACTTGTGAAAAACACAGCATGGTACCTGCTGGTCCATTTTCCCTTTCAGTTCTTGGATCATCTGCACAAGGTCAAAGATAGGCCCTATCTCTGGCTTAGATGAGAGACCTGTTGAAATTATGGACCAATAATCATGGTTTTCCTCCTTGCTATAATGATAGATCAAAAACTAAATGTACCATAAAAGTCACTCACCCAGTAATTGTATCGATTCACCCTGCAGGTGAGAACAGTCTTGAAGCTCCACAACGTTTTCTATCGATTCACCCAAAACTAGCTTAAGGTCTAACACACTGTCCTGAAATAATAGCACAGATCTTCGTTAGTTGTTGAACAAACAACATTTGTTAGCAATCTAAGGTTAACAATAATCATGTTTGTGCCTAAAGCAAAGGTTTTGAAAGCCACTGTGTTAGAGTGTACTCAGACCTCTGAAGTACTGGGCATGGTTTTTAGTGCCACTTGATTAGGACCAGGTGGTAGTGTCTTCACGGCAGCTGGCAATTCCTCCACTATCTCCACCAGCCTACAGTCCACATACAGAAGCATGCGAGGAGTGCCATGTATCAGCCCGCTGAAGTGCAACAGGACGTTGTGTGGCCGGCCGTCAGCCAGTGGCACTTTGAGGAAATTAGCTGTACCTATTTTTCCATTGATTTTCAGATACCTCAGAGAGACTGAGACAGAGACAAAGAGGGGTCTGAATGGGTCCAGATATGTGACCGTATCAAAATGTCTGCTTAATAATTGTTACTGCATTTTAAGAGTCAGATTCTAATCTGAGAACATTATCTGTCAATATGACTCAATAAACTATTCATATTATTTTTCTTTCTTTAGAAACCTAAAAGTCCTCATACAAAAAAAGTACCTTTGTTGAGCTTCCCGTATACTGAGAAATCCAAAATATCAGTGTTGTCTGTAGGGTTGTAAATGCGAAAAATATGCATTGGCGCTTTATTCTGGACCTGAAAGGTTGTCAGGATATAAACGTCATTCACGTTCTTATCCTTCAGTCCTCCTTGTAGGAGATCAGGCAAACAATCTGGTGATGCCAGGAGATCATAGACTGCAAACACAAAGATCTGATTAATCTCCATTTCTCCTGGAGATAATCATAAAGCAATAAACCATCATGACATTCACTATTTTCATCCCTTTCCGCAGTCTAAACATATTGGTTTATAGTTTATAGAAAACTCACTTGAAAATTTTGAATTAATGTGATCATTTGATCTTCTGATATTTTTCCTTATATTGTCATAAGACATGATGGACTTAAAAATGTCTCATTTTAGAGGAATGCTTCAGAATTATACAACTTTCCTTGGGCTGATGATTAACAATGTTTAAATTGACATTTTATATGACAGTAATCATGTCCTAGGTTCCTATTAACAGTTGTCCTATTAACGATTACATATTTTATGTCCTATAAAATAACCCATATTAACTCTGTTTCAAAAAGCATTGCATTAGTAGTAGTGCTGGTTTTAATACTAGTCATTGAAATAAAGACAGAGTGGGCACACCTATGCAATGCCCTTTCAGTTATTTTCAACCACAGAATTTTACAATGCCTTGTAGTAGTAATGTTAAAGTTCTCCACTTACCAATTCCTTGCGAGGTCGCCATATAGGTTAGCTGCATAACCACATGTAAACTAAACAAGACTCGTGCCCACAAGCCCATTTTTGAGGATTCACGTGGAAGAAATAGAAGAAATGCTGTGTCTCTAGACCTGTTCATGCAGATCCTGCAGAAGCATCCGCATATGTGGAGTAGCAGTCAAAACAGCCGTGTTTTTTTCCTTTGGATCACTGCAGCCCAGCTGCTGAATGAGAACCAGATAGGTGCCTGGGAGATTTATGCTTTTCAGATGACATTCAACATGGAAGGTGTGACCAAGTACCTCCTCCAATAAGTTCTCCAGCTCTCTTCCCAGAATGTAACATTGTACAGTAAAGCTTGCATCCTGAAAAAAAAAAAGGATTTGAACTGTAATATATTAGGATTAGGGTATGAATTGTACTTTATGATTAGCTGGTAGTGTTTTTTTTATTTTTATTAAATTGCTATTTGCACATTCTGAATTAGATTTTTATTAGTTTTAATATTGCTTTTAGAATTAATCTTAATATTGGTTACACATGGATCATCTGAAAGTTAATCTTAGTTAATCTAAAGTACTGATTATGCATTCTAGTGCAAATCTTAAGGAAGGAGTCAAATACTATATATGTTGAACCTCCCTTTAGTTTAATTCTATATATGGAATATATTATAATATACAGTACACCAGTATCTTTTTTTTTCACGGTTGCATGATCATATTTTGGTTTGTATTGTTTTTTGACTTGAAATAAAACCATATTTTGATCATAAAATATTTCCACTGGATTCTGGCTAACATTTACTGGAAGCATGCAATCTTAATATTAATTCTGAAACCTTTAAACACTTATCGTGCAGACTTGTCAATGCCACACTTGTCGCATAAATCTATTTTTGCTTAGTTTAGTGGTCCAGAATGTAACCATCAACTTAGTGTAGCTGGTTCTCTTTTGTATGTATAGCACCTTCACTATTGATCAGTATAAAATGTACCCCTTTATTTCAGCAAAAACAAGCCATACTGCACAAGCACCTTTCTGGCCACAGGCACAAGCAGACAATAGAACAATGTGAGGACTGTGGGTAGAGATGACCCAGATTTGAGTTGGACTTAAATTCCAGGACAGACTTAAAACTAATGAGCGGTTTTTTTTTTTTTTTTTTTTTTTACTCTGTGCTACCAAAATCTGATCAAAATTTGTATAATATAAATATGTTATTCTCTCATTGATGGATATGCTGTCAGTTTACTGTGGGGTCTTCATAATATCTGTAAGGCATAGGAGGATAGGAGGATTTACGCATATGGTAGTGTGCTTACCCTATGCGAAGAGCTATTAAACAGCAATTTGTGCCAATTTTATCAACCGCACGAAAAATGTGTAATCATTTCAAGAAGCTCTCTCTCTCTCTCTCTCTCTCTCTCTCTCTCTCTCTCTCTTCCCATTTCAGCTATAAATAAAGGTGGGATATACAATATGTTTCCTTTAAAGTGTGTCGGTATTTAGAAAAATCACTTAAGAGAGGTGAATTATTGTACCAGACATTACACCTGTAAACAAAAAACACCTGTAAACTGAAAAAATTATTAATGGGACAGGCAAATAGGCATAAATTTAATGCAAATGTAAAGCCCAGCCCAGACAGATTTCCTAAATTCATCTTCTTCTTCTTCTTCTTCTTCTTCTTATTATTATTATTAATAATAATAATAATCATAATATGATCTAAACAGTGTTGCATTATTGTTTCTGAAGGGACCATTAAACAATATTTGAACATTCCTTTTCCTTTTGATTTCTGATTATTATTATTATTATTATTATTATTATTATTATTATTATTATTATATTTACCCCTCTGTATCTGGTATTTAGTAGGTCAAACTAAAGCCTGGGTCACGTTTATAAGAGCGTGCAAGGAAAGTGGTTACAAAACACTGGCTTCAGAGAATCCCCCCTACTGTGGCTTTTTTTTGTAGACACCGTTAATCATCTGGGCTTAATGGAACAGATGGCCATTATTTTGTGGTTACAGACAGATAAGTATATCTACTTAGACCAAGAGAAAGAAAACTGTAAATGTGTATATTTAGTAATGTATTTGTTAAAAGTATATAATCCATATTATTGAAGTTGTACATTTATCTCAGACTGCACTTTTCAAAAAAAAAAAAGTTCCAGGTCCTGTTTTTTTTTTTTTGTTGTTGTTGTTGTTGTTGATTACATTGTGATCTTGAGCCCACAAGGAGAGGCTATAAAAGTCTCCAATTATTTCCTGGTTGTCTTGTGACCCTTTTTGCTAACCGAAATGATCCTGTCCAGGTGGCCTGCCACTTAGTCATCGAACTGCAGCTTTACACGAAGCCTTCCTTTCGGTCTTTCAATATCCAAAAGCATTCAGACATTCAGTATGTTGCGTTTTGTGGATAAGAAGCCGTTAGTTTCAACATGAAATCCTTAATACCAGCTGGCAGCATATTCTCTTATCATCATAGTGCGCTGATTGTGAGCAAGAGTGGGCTTTATGAGAAAATGAGAATGGCACCTGAGAGTGCATTAGCATCTGTACCGGTATACTGCATGAGGCAGCTGTAGAAACTCTATTGACACTTCAGATTTAACATCAACATACAGTAATTAGCAAAAGAAACACTGCCCCAATTACTGGCTTCGAATCCAGTGAACGATGGAGCAATGTGGTCGTTTTATAGGCCACCTACATGGGGTTTTATAGGGTGACTATTTGTGCTTGATGAGTGCACGCAGGATTAGAATACAAAAGTGGGAACGGGAGAGCTAAATGGCCAAAGCCATGAATTAAAACGTGAAAGAAACATTTAAAAAATGTTTTTAATAAAATAAAAAGTAAAAATATGTGAGCGTGTGTATGTGTGTGAGCCTTGATATGGATTGGCACCCCGTCCAGGATGTACCCTGCCTTGTATCCTTGGGCATTGCACAACCCTGTATACAGGATAAATCAGTATAGACAATGTGTGAGTGAGTGTAAATGGACAAAATGGTACTGCAATGTGTCTCACTTCATCATCTACAGACCTGGTGCCAATCCATTGCAGGACACACACACACAATATGGGAGCACCAATTATTCCAATCTGCATGTCTTTGTACTGTGGAAGGAAACCGGAGTGAAACCCACCAACCACAGAGAGAACATGCAAATGCCACACACAGAGCCAGAGGAAGGACTCGAACCCTCAACCATGGAGGCGTAAGGCGACAGTGCTAACCACTAAGCCACCGTGCTGCGTAAAACTGTGTAAATGTGTAAAGTGTAGGATTTTATGTTATATTTAACTTATGGTTTCGTTTTATGTATTTGTTTATGTTTATGTATGTGTGAATTTGCCATTATATTGTTTAACAAACCATTGTATTTTTCTGCTTGCACTCTGAGGCAGGAAAAAAGGGGCGGAGCTTCGTGTGTTGTCACTGGTGTTCCTGCCAAACAAACATGGCGGCACCCATGGAGCTACTGTGCTGGGGAGGCGACTGGGACCTGCCGTCTGTACACACGGAATCTTTAATTGTCCTGGTAACTGACTTCGTATTTGTGAAGTCTAATGTGTGTGTTCGCGATAGAGCAGTTAGCCACAACAGCTTTTGGACCACATTGTGGGAGAGTTAAACTAAACCGCTAATTTGCTAGCTGTAAGGCTAATCTACAACAACATTCATCTTGTTCCCATTGTTTCTGGAGATGTCTTGAACATTGAGCCTTTATTAAAATGTAGGTCAGTTTATCGAACAAGATTTTTATTTTATTTATTATTATTATTATTATTATTATTATTTTACCAGGATGCTGTATAAGTAAAATCCTTTGTAAAGCTCAAGGTCAGATAATATTGGCTGTCTGAAGACTTGGTAGGTTTAAAACATTAATTTATTTATTAGAGCCTTAATTAATATTAGTTTCCTGAGTCTTTTCAGCTCCTAAAGCTGTCTTGTGGTGCAGTACAAATGCAGGTGGATAGCCAGTGTTCGGCGTAGTGTCCTCCACTAGTAGGGTCCGGGTTCTATTCCCACCTCAGGGTCTGTGTGCATTGAGTTTGCATGTTCTCCCCATGCTTGGTGGGTTTCCTTCAGGTACTCCGGTTTCCTCCCACAGTCCAAAGACATGCAGATCAGGCTGATTGGTGTTCCCATATTGCCCATAGTGTGTGAATGCGTGTGTGTGAATGCGTGTGTGTGAATGCTGACCGGAGGTCCTACCGTGGTCGTAAAATAGGAATAAATACAATGGTCACCATTGGCCTCCACAGTCCGTAGTTGGACTACAGGAGGTTTCTATATGGATGAATGGAACATTGTTAAAAGAGTTCCGTATCTTCTGTGTGTGTTTTCTGTAGTATAAGTCTATTGACTAGAATGTGTACTGTACATCTCAAATATCTCTGATATCGATACTTCATTGCAGGCGTATGCTAAATTTGCTGGAGCCAATCTTACAATCAAGCCAGTGGACTGGACATGGCGGACTGTCACAGGTAACTGACTAATTCTGCCTGTATGATTAAAACAAAGTCGAAATTTCAAACTGTTTGTAATTTTTCTAGTGATTCTGGTGCTAATTGGTTGGTTGATGCCCAACAATATCAAACCTAAGATGAAATGTTTATATTTTCTTGTTAGTTTCTACAAAAATTAAAGAGCAAGCACTTGTGTTTTAACTTACCATTTTCACGCAATGTTCGTTCATTATACTAATAGGAAATCCACCATACAAGTTGTGGAGATAAGGCATGATGGAATTCTAAATTCCATACTTGATACATGGGTTGACTAGCTAGTGATCATTGAGATGACAAGTGAACATAGTACAGTGGAACCTCGGATTGCGAGTAACGTGGTTTCCGCAAACCGAGCAAATATTTTAAATTAATTTTTAATCGGAAATCGAGCAAGTATTAGTTTACGAGCGCCGAGTATCATGTATCACGCATGCGACTCTTATTTTGACTCCGAGCGTCACTCTTGCGCTGCGGAATTCTTTCAGCGTCTCTTATGTGTGTGCGTAATTTGACACCGACACGCAAACACCCTGACACATGCACAGACACTCTCTCGCCTTTTCATCCCCTCCCCGGCTTCACAAACACCCAGAAACTCTGCTCTGTCGCGATTCTTTTCAAAGGTAAGGTGCTGGTTCATTTGTTTTGTTTTTGTTTTTTTAACTTAACCGCAGTGATTCCCTTAGTATGCTCGCGCCAGTGTCAGAGAGATTTTTTTTCCTGTTAAAACGGTGTTTCCATTGTGTTTATATGTGTGTCCGTTTGTTGTGAAACTTAAAAAGTGATTCCGCTAGTATGCTCACGATCAGTCTCAGAGAGATTAAATTTTTTACGTTAAAACGGTGTTTCCGCTGTGTTTGTGTTTGTTGTGAAACTTAAAAAGTGATTCTGTTAGTATTCGCTCATGCCAGTGTCAGAGAGATTTCTTTTTTCCTGTTAAAACGGTGTTTCCGTTGTGTGTGTGTGTTTGTTGTGAAACTTAAAAAGCGAGGTGGGGGGGAGGGAGGAGGATTGTTACTGTGTAAAATGATGCGAGGGAAGGGGCTAATTCCACACACAAAACACACAAACGCACACACACACGCGCACACACACACGCGCACACACACACACACACACACACGCGGCACCTGCGCGCACCAACAGAAACACTTATCTGTCTGGATTTATTTGGGTTAATTTTTGGGTCTGTTGAACGAATAATTTGAGTTTTCATTATTTCTTATGGGAAACTGATGATTTAGTTTATGAGTGTTTTGCAACACGAGCCCACTTCCGGGAACGAATTATTATGCTTGTAATCCAAGGTCCAAACTAGCATCAGTGCTGAATCTGGGACAACTCGGTGCACGGATGAGGAAAGATGGGAGTGAGAAAGCTGGAAAGACTGAATAAATAAATCACTGCTGCATCACTGAGATGAAGTGGTTCACAATGGCAAACAATTAGTCTATTGACAAGTAGTTCAAGAATGGAATTGTTTATAGTAAAAAAAAATCAAAGAAATTTCAAAACAATAAATCTTGAACACATTTGACTTAATTTTAATCATGAATGTGCTACTACAACAAATAATAAACATTTTTATTTATTTGATATTCCTATTAACTTGACATTTCAGAGATCAAGCCTACAGACCAATAGCCACATTGTATAAAAACATTTTCTTTCCCAGATTTAATATTAATAAACATGCATAAAACAATGACATTGTTTTATGAGAGACTGTTGCAGTGAGTATAACTGCTTAACTGCTTGGTGTTCAAGTCAAACTGGGACTTCTGATTGTGCAGAAACACAAAACACAGTTACAGTTACTATCTTTATTCCTCTTTATTAAATCTGCTGTTACAAGGTCATTTGGTTTTGCAGCTTCTTTCAAAAGTCCCGGGTTTGACTCATAATAAAGGTATAAATTATAGATTGTGTGCTGAATCTGGTATAATCTTTTCCATCCAAAGCTACGATCTACCCGGGCACTTTGTGCATTTTCAACCTTTTTTTTTCCTCTCCACTTTTTCAGCTACTATTCCACAGCTGCAGTATGAGGGATCTTCTGTAACAGAACCTACACAGATTCTCAACTTTCTCAGGCAAAATGTAAGTTGCAGCTGAAGCTGAAAAATATATTTCACTTAGCATTTTGGCTTTCATTTCAATTAGAGTTTATTTGTTGTTGTTGTTGTCTGTAATAATCTGGTGCAGTGGTGTGTGGTTAGATAATTCCCCCGGGATAGCAATTAAACATTCCCACAGAGTTTATTAGGGACTTTTTTATTTTGGGCAAAAGTCCAGAAATAGGCGCAACAGTGTGATATGCGTGGATTAAGCCAACTTGCACACATTTAAAGGTCCCACATATTACTATTTCTTTAACAAGTTAACATGAGTCTCAGAGCTCAACCAACATATGGGTGTTAAAGCTCCAGCTGAAAACCTGCCAGATAATGCATTTCTTTATACCTCAAACTCACTTTATTTCACGCCTTTCCTAAACGCACCATTTCAGTGTCTATGTAAATGAGCTACTGCAGAGCCACACCCCTCCATAAGACGGCATATCTGAGCAAAAAGCCAACAGAGGGGATCTTCTTATGAGGTCACATTAGGAGAAACATTTAATTGGTTTGTTTAAGCTTCAACCAATACAATTACTGTATTGTAAAAAATAGTGTATCACATTTTTTTTTGTTAAGAAATTTAGTCTTCTTTGATTTTTCATTTTTACCTTAATCTAGCCTTTAATATATCTTGTGTAATCTTTGAACTGGCTGCTGTAATGTTGCAGTTACTCTGTGGGTAAGTATTTTAGTATTCTATCTATATATGAGGGGCAAAATGTATGAAATTATCCGCACTCTGGTTATATTAAAACACTGCCTTATCAGTGCTTCCCATTTGAAGCTATGATCTACTTAGTCACTTCTGTCCAGGTGTGAACATGTTGCATCAGTTCATTTGTAACTG
>JAAGKR010004136.1:7025-21404 GCA_011419295.1 Clarias macrocephalus
GTGGCTCTATCATGCTTTGGGGTTGTGTTGCAGCCAGTGGCACAGGAAACACTGCACAGGTGGAGGGAAGAATGGATTCCACTAAATACCAGCAAATTCTAGAAGCAAACATCACACCATCTGTAAAAAAGCTGAAGCTGAAAAGAGGATGTCTTCTACAACAGGACAATGATCCTGAACATTACTCAAAATCCACTATGGAATACCTCAAGAGACGCAAGCTGAAGGTTTTGGAACTGCCATCACAGTCCCCTGATTTAAACTTCATTGAAAATTTGTGGGTAGATCTTAAAAGAGCTGTGCATTGAAGACGACCAAAGAATATCACAGAACTAGAATCCCAAGTAAAAGAATTGAAAGACTGGCTATGCATGCTGTGATAGCTACCAGAGGATATGTTAAAGTGAAACTGTAGAAATGTCTCTCCTTTGTTTATCGGCTTGCAGATTTACTCTGTTGTTGAGCAAGGTTAAAACTAGCTATCAGATGCTGCCTCCAAGTGCAGCAGACTTCCTTTCTATGATTGGGTTAAGTTTCTCACTGCTTTTTGTCACAGAGAGATAAGAATGTCAGAATGCTGCCACTTGGGCAACATCTTGACAACCTTAGGTGACCCCTTACTTTGGGTTAGCCTATTCATTAGTACAATCCACTTTTTCACAGGTCTCTTAAATAGGTCGCAAGGTCTTCTATATCAATCCTAGAAAAGCATCTTTTATGAGCCCTGATTCTTGCACAGAAGCAATGCTAAAGCATAAAATACATTTTTTATACACTGATCACCCATGACATTATGATGTAAAACATTATGCCCAGTATTAACAGGTTTACACATTGTATAGGTGTAGGCCTCTACTAGCTTTGTACATCTAGAAAGTAAAATTTTTGTCCATATGTCTTTGCAGTGGCGGCCGGTCAATACAGGGCTCAGGCGTGAGGGCCACTTAAAGTTAGGCAGAGAAGAAAGCTACTTTTAGCGTCATTATTTAACATAATAAATATTTATTTAAATAATGAATTATAGTCATTTAGTCACAATATTCCGCTGTATTTCTTAATATAATTTATTTGCAATGAAAAAAAAGTCTAAACTGTATTACGTTCATTTGTGTTCGTGTACGTGGGGCACCGGACAAACGAGTGTCTATGTAGGCACATAAACTTTTGAAAAGCATGTGACTTGAGACTGCGCCCTAATTGAATCGTTTCAAATCATCCTTGGGGCGGAGCACAGTGCGCCCCGAATCCTCCCATGTTTGTTCTTAGCGAATCAATGTTGTTTTTAAATATTTGGGCTCATGTGATTGGACCATTCTCAATGAGTCCTTTCCAGCGGAGCTTGCTGACTGGATGCAATGTGAGTCATTCCTTTATTTTATACTAGTAGTACTGATGCTCAGTCACCTGATAAATGGCTATTTACAGGCGAGTATTAAAAGTTCAATTTTAATTTTGTAAGAATAGATCTAAACTATTCCATTGTAGCTCTGGCTGTATGTTTAGGGTCATTATCCTGCTGGAAGGTCAACTTCCGCCTCAGTGTCAGGTCTTTTAAGCCCGTTAAGATCCACTTCCCAATAAAGTGCCTTAAACACCATTTGGACATAAGACATCAATTCATAAACTTATAATTTCATGCACTTTGAGAAGATGGGTCAAAAAATATAATTGCAGAAAGGGATTCACTAAGATATGGCTTCAATCAACTTATGACAACAGGGCTTTTGCAAACTCCCTAACAGAACTTATTGTCTTTACATTTTGTGCCATGTTTTGAATTAACCTATTCATATGCTTCACAAATCTATTAAATCTAGTTTTTACTTGAGACCTGATCAGCAGATGAATCTACAGATTCGGTTGGCATTACTTCATGATTGACTGGACCTCTCTCTGACTCAGATGTTACATTGGCACAATCTGTCTACATTACTTGAATGAATGGAAACATTATCACAAGAAGCCGATACATACTCTACTACAGTAAAATCAGCCTTTGAGAGATCTGGGGTCACTGCCAGTGAAACAACACTCTCTGACTCAGAAGAAACACTATTTGAGACATCACCTGGAGTGGTCTCTGTGACCCAACTGGCAGTTCGATCTCCATTGCTGCATAGGGGGTGTATGGGTTCCATAGCATCATTTAATGCTGCTTCACTACAGGTGTCATCTGTATTACTATCTTCACTGAATGAGGGCTCGAGTTCTCCAACCTCAATCAGTAAGAAGTTAGCTTGAAGAAGCAAGTTCCTGTGGACAATTTTTTCCTGTCCAGTATTTGCAATGTGGATGCGGTAAGGTTTAGATAGCAACAACAATGTTGGGTGTAGACTTCCATTTGTCTGTAAGCTTTCTCAGACCATGTTCTCATTTGTTTGCCAGTAAGACTTGGTCAACAATTTCCATTCTACATTCCCTTGTTTTTGTTATACAAGTCAGCTTGCCATCTTTGACTGGCTTTGGCAATCTTTTGAGCAAGAGACAAAGCTTCCTTCAAATCGTCCCTCACCCATCTCACATACCCATCATAATTAGCAATGACGCAGCCCCTTTCTATGCTATTAAACATGACATCCACAGGAAGCTTGGGAATTCTGCCGTACATAGCCACTTGAGTCATGGGCTGTGCAATTTTAAGCACAGGTCAAAGTTTGCAACATTTGGGGCCACTTTTGCTTACTTCTTGGTGGCAATGACCTTATCAGGTTACTCAGGGTCCTAGTGAATCGTTCAACATGGCCATTGCCCATTGGGTGATATGCCGTTGTTCAGAACTTTTTTCACACCTGCAATTTCCAAGAGGTTCTGTATCAGCTGACTCTCAAAGTTGGCACCTTGATCAAAATGGATCCTTCCCAGAAAGCCAAAGATACAAAAAAACTAGTCCCAAAGTGTCTTTGCCATTTGCTTTGCAGACTAGTTTTTGCTTAGGAAAGCACAAGCCAACTTAGCAAAATTGTCAGTTATGGCCAGGACATCTACATTGGGACCTTCGTAGTTTTCTGCATATCTCATAGATATCTATGCAGACTAATTTCAGGGGGCATGATGTTTTAATACTCCCCAGGGGAGCTCTCCCTTCAGTCTCAGGTGTCTTGCTCACTACACATCGCTTGCAACATTTAACATGCTCCTGCACATCTCCCCTAAAACTGATCCAGAAGAACCTCTGTCTTAAAGCTTCATCATGAATTCCCTGAATAATCTGCCTTTATTATTAAGCTGGAATGACATACTGCCATCTCCTCCTGCCCATCAAGACATCTTTAGACATGCTGTACAATACTCTATCAAGCATCTTAAGCTTCTCCCACTGTTTCAGGGTTTTGAGCACGTCCAATGTCTCTTTTGCTCTTTCATGCCTGGATGGCCTCTTTTCTCTAATCACATAGAATAGGACTCTTGACACCACCTTCTTCTGCTGCTTCTCTTGAAAATCACTCAGTGAGAACACTGGAAGTGGACCAAAACCTGGAGACAACAACTGATGAGTATTTTGAGGAAGTCACTAGACAGCTCTAACACTTGTGCCTACCTTCCATTGTGTGTGAACATCAAGGATGGCTGAGACTTCATCACAAGTGAGCGAACAATGCAGAATCAGAGTTTTATTGCCAAGTACACTTGCACATACAAGAATTTTTTTAATGACAGAGCTTCCAAAAAAACAAAAGCAGCTCCCAAAAAAACAAAAACAAATGACAAGACGAAACAGCATGACACACACAAAAAACTAAGTTTACAACAAATGGAGTAGGATGTTTTTTTTTTTTGTTTGTTTTTTTAAGAAAACAATTAACATCGAAGGAGTAGGGTGTGAGATACTTTCAAATAAATGAAATAAATATCTGTGGTATTGCACAGTATATTACATAGTGGTATTGTACACAATATTGCACATATATTTATTGCATAGTGAGAAAAATGTTTAGCTGTTTAATGAGGTTAATTGCCTGGAGAAAAAAAAAACTGTCCTTGTGCCTGACTGTCCCGGTGTTTGGTGTTTTCTAGCGCCGAATTGATGGCAAAAGTTCAAAGAGAAGGTGGCTTGGGTGTGAGGGGTCCAAAGTGATATTCCGAGCCCTTTTCTTCACTCTGGATATATACAGTTCTTGCAGTGTGAGCAGGGGAGTGCCAAAAATTCATTCAGCAGTCCAAACCATCCTTTGTAGTCTTCTGATGTCTGCTTCTGTAGCTGAGCCAAACCAGACAGTTATTGACGTGTACAGGATGGATTCAATGACAGCGGAGTAGAACTGTGTGAGCAACTCCTGTTGCAGGTTGAACTTCTTTAGCTGGTGAAGGAAATACAACCTTTGATGGGCCTTTTTAACAAATGGGGTCAATATGAATGTCCCACTTCAGGTCCTGAGAGATAGTCATGCCCAGGAATCAGAATGACTCCACTGCTGTCACAGTGCTATTCATGATGATGAGTGGGGGAAGTGCAGGTTTCTCCTGAAGTCCACGATCATCTTCACTGTTTTGAGTTTGTTCAGCTCTAGGTTGTTGTGACTGCACCAGACAGCAAAATGCTCAACCTTGCTTCTGTATGCAGACTTGTCACCGTCCTGGATGAGGCCGATGATTGTAGTGTCATCTGCAAATTTCAGGAGCTTGACAGTGGGGTCTGTAGAGGTGCAGTCGTTGGTGTAGAGGGAGAAAAGCAGTGGGAAGAGAACGTATCCCTGAGGGCCTCCATTGTTGGTGGTGTGGCTGTTGGCCATTAATTTCCCCAGTCTCACTACACTGTCTGGTGTCAGAAAGATGGTGATCCAGTGACCGATAGAGCTAGAAACAGACAGCTGGGTTAGTTTGGCCTGTAGCAATGCTGGGATGATCGTATTAAATGCTGAAGTCTATAAACAAGAACCTTGCATAAGCCCCTGGTTTGTCCAGATGTTAAAGGATGAAGTGCAGTCCCATATAAGCAAACCACTGAACCCTTACTGGACCCCCTGTAATGTCCTTCAGATAGGCCAACACCAGTCTTTCAAATGACCTTATGACCACAGATGTTAGGGCAACTGGTCTGTAGCCATTAAGTCCTGTGCGTTTAGTTATTTTTGGAATGGGGATAATTGTGGAACGTTTAAAGCACAAAGGGACTTTACATAGTTCCAGTGATCTGTGTAAAGATGGGAGCCAGCTGGTCAGCAAAGGACTTCAGACATGTTTGACGGTTGGTATCATGTACTTTTAATGAAACTGTGGTAGTTTTATGCCAGATGTAGCAGTGGCTTCCAAAAAGTTCTTCAGTCCATAGAATATTTGCCCAAATATTGGGGATGATCAAGATAGTTAATTTTTTTTTTTTTTTTTTTTGCAAAGTGGCCTTTGTCAAAGTGGTGCTACTTTGTCTACTTTGTGTTGTAGCACGTTTATTTTACCCAGTATATGGACATCGGCACAAACAGTGTTCGTACTTACCACCGCCAGACACTTTTACTACTCAACCGGCAAATTTCTTTCAAGATGAGCTGCGTTTGCTCATCGTTGCTGGAGATTGTGACTGTTAGATGCAGACCATTTCATTTACCACTGGAATTCACTTCTGTTTTCATTATTGGAGTGTACATTCCACCTAGCACTAATGCTAAGGAAACTCTATGGGAACTGTATGCTAAGATCAGTGAACTGCAAAATACACACCCGGATGGACTGTTTATTGTCACTGGAGATTTCAACCATGCAAATCTCAAGTCAGTGCTTCCTAAATTCCATCAGTATGTGGACTTTGCAACGAGAGGGGAAAACACGCTGGATCTTGTTTACACAAACATCCCCGGCGCATATCGGGCAGAGCCCCGCCCCCACCTCGGCTACTCAGACCACATCTCTGTTATGTTAATTCCAGCGTACAGACAACTCGTCAAGGGGTTCTGAAGAAGGTGAAAACTTGGCCAGCAGGAGCCATCTCTGCTTTTCAGGACTGTTTCGAGAATACTGACTGGAACATGTTTAGGAAGGCTGCAACTTACGGTGACTACACCGACTTGGAGGAGTACACGTCATAAGTGACTAGCTACATCAACAAGTGCACCGATGACATCACTGTCTCCAAGAGCATCATCTCACAACCCAACCAGAAACCATGGATTACTGCAGAGGTGTGTGCACTTCTGAGGCCCCGTGACTCTGTCTTCAAAGCAGGTGACAAGGTGGCCTTAAGAACAGGCGAAGCGTGCACATGCCCAGAAAATCCATAACCACTTCAGAGACAGCGGTGACACACTCACACCCATAATCATGAAGTGCTTCAAGTGGCTCGTCATGAGACACATCAAGACCCTGCTGCCCCCACACTGCACCCACTGCAGTTCGTGTATCGTTCAAATCGTTCAACGGACGACACACTCGACCTGGCACTGACAAATCTTGACAAGAAAGACACTTGTGTCAGAATGCTGTACATTTGATTTCAGTTCAGCATTTAATACAATCATTCTCCAACACTTGATCGGGAAGCTGAGCTTGTTGGGCCTGAACACCTTCCTCTGTAACTGGATCCTGGACTTTCTGACCGAAAGACCTCAGGCAGTGTGGATCGGGAGCTACACCTCCAACACCACCACACTGAGCACTGGGCCCCCCCAGGGCTGCGTGATCAGTCCCTTGCTGTTCACGCTGCTGACTCATGATTGTGTAGCAACAAACAGCTCCAATCATATCAAGTTCACTGAGTACATGACCATGGTGGGTCTCATCAGCAAGAACGACGCATACAGAGAGGAAGTGCAGAGGCTAACGGACTGGTGTAAAGACAACAACCTGTCTCTGAATGTTGAAAAGACAAAAGAGATGGTTGTTGACTTCAAGAGGACATGTAGCGATCACTCTCCGCTCAGCATTGATGACTCTTATGTGGAAATCGTCAAAAGCACAAAATTCCAGGGCGTCCACCTGGAGGAGAAACTCACCTGGTCCCTTAACAACAGCTCTCTGCATAAGAAAGCCCAACAAAGTCTTTTTTTCCTGAGAAGGCTGAGAAAGACACAGCTTCCACCACCAATCCTCACAACCTTCTACAGAGGTACTGTTAAGAGCATCCTGAGCAGCTGCATCACTGTCTGGTTTGGGAATTATACCATATCAGACCGCAAGACCCTACAGCGGATAGTGAGGACAACAGAGAAGATCATCGGGGTCCTTCTTCCCTCTGTTGAGGACATCTACACCACATGCTGTATCCGCAAAGCCACCAGCATTGTGGCTGAACGGACACACCCTTCACACGCACTCTTCACCCTCCTGCCATCTGGAAAAAGTTACCCAAGCATTCGGGCACTCACATCCAGACTATGTAACAGTTTTTACCTGCAAGCCATCCGTCTCCTCAACACAAAGAGACTGGACTGAAACACACACATACACACACACAAATCACTCAGACGAACTAAATAACATCTGGACTGAACTGATAAACACACATGCACAATCACACTGATCTACAACCATCTTAATGTATTCATACCCACCTACCTGATGTGCTATTTGCAATTTTTACACAAAAATATTTTGATACAATGTAAATTATCTACTCCCCCCCCACTACCTCAACTCATACCTCATCATATACTTTGCTATTTGCGCAAAAATATTTTTGACACAATGTCAATTGTTTACTGCTGTTTTTCTCATTACCTCAACTCATACCTCATCACAAAAAAGGCATTTCAGTACTGAAACGTGTTACGTTGTTGTGTTACGTTGTTGTGTTATGTAGCTCTTTGTTTGCACATTTGCATGTGCACTTTGTTGTCTGTTGTCTAGTGTCTCTTCTAGTATAAAAAATTTATAGCTTTAGGTTAACTTAAAAAAATGTAAAAATCTGCGTTGTTAATTTATGCTGTATTGTTAATTTATGTAATTTGTAGCACCTTGTATGTAGCACCTTGGTCCTGGAGGAACGTTGTTTTGTTTCACTGTGTACTGAACTGTGTATGATTGGAATGACCATAAAGCCTATTTGACTTGACTTGACTTTGTGTGTTCTTTCTGATCAGCAGTGGGATTTGCTTAAAGTGTACTATAATACAATTATTTGGATGTATGAACTTTAATTTAAAAAGTTACATTTCTAAGACCAGTCTTATATGAGACTATATCTACCCTCAAAATGTAGATAAATTATTTGTAAAAGGATCATGTCAAAATCTGCATTGTGTTTCTTTATTTTTTTTTAATGGATTGAATTACTGCATATTTAAAACTAACACTAGGGCTATTGGTTCCAACATGGTATTACATCATACTACATCATGCTCTCATTCAAACTAGGGGGTGTCACTTATATCTAAACTATAAAAATACCCAAGCTGGTTAAGCTGTAAGCCATTCAATTGTAGTTTTTAATAGAAATTGTTCTATTATTACTTCTACATATTATGTTAGAAGTATTCATTTAAATTCTGTAAACATCATTGAAATACTGTGTTCATGAACCTGACAGAGTTTAATCAGTCTGATCACTGTGAGCATTTCTCCTGTCCAGAGAGATCTGTATCTCCTGCACTTTATATCTTACTGTACGTGTGTTCAGCTGCTGTGGTTCTGCTAACAGTGTGTGGAAATCTGCTCGTCATCATCTCTGTTTTTCACTTCAAGCAGCTTCACACACCGACTAACATGCTGGTTCTCTCGCTGGCGGTGTCAGATTTTCTTGTTGGCGCTTTTCTAATGCCTATAATGTTTATTTGGACCATTGAGTCATGCTGGATATTTGGGAGAGGTTTCTGCATCTGTTTTTTGTTAATTAGTGGTTTCCTCGCATTTTTATCCATCTATAATGTTGCTCTGATCGCTGTTGATCGGTATTTGGCTCTCTCAAACCCATTTCTCTACACAAGCAAAATTTCAAAAAGGACTATGTGCATTGTGGTTTATTCTAACTGGTCTGTGTGTCTGGTGTATAACACAGCGTTTTATTATTTAATAGGGAGCTTCACAGGTTCTGTAATGTGTAGTGGAGAGTGTCTTCTCTCTCTAAGCGAGACTGGTTGGGCTGTAATAGATCTTGTTTTCTTTTTTATATTTCCACTTTCTGTGATAATCATATTGTATACCCGAGTTTTTGTGATTGCTAAGAAACATGCCACTGCTATCAGAGAGCTTAATAATCACACGCGACCTAAAACACAGAAAATCACCTCACACTCAATGAAATCTGAGAGAAAAGCAGCTAAAGTCCTCGGCATTTTAGTGTCTGTGTTTCTGGTGTGTTTACTTCCATATTTTATTTATAGTTTACTAGGCAACGCCATTGAACTACGGACAGAAACTCTTCATAACGTCATTATTATACTTTATCTTAATTCCACCATTAATCCAGTTATTTATGCTCTCTTTTACCCATGGTTTCGGAAGTGCATTAAATTAATTATAACTCTGCAAATATTACAAACTGATTCTGGATTAATCAAAGTTCTTTCATAAAAAGTTTTTCATTCCTTTTTATCATCTTCCCAATTATTGCTATAATGTTATAGAGTATGAAAGCTTCTGTAAGGAACCAAGTTATCATCATAAACTAAATACAATATAAAAGCAAGATTTGTCTGACTGTTCTATAAAATGAGGAATTGTTGGAAAATTGCATAAAGAACACAACCTTTGCAATAACATCTTGATAACTGTTCCTGAATCCTGCAGCCAACCGTTTAAGAATTTAAAAAAAAATGTTGTGCTTCACAGAATATGCACCAAATAATGCATTGAAGAACATAGTGTATCTAAAAAGCCAGACCAAATTGTTTCTTCCTTCCTTTCAATTATTCAGTAATTTACATTTTAAAACTATCTGGCAAATTATTAACTGCATGTAATGTTGTAAAATATGAATAAAACAGTATTAGACACAAACTTGTGATATGGTAGTATAGACTACACTATCTTCTGCAATTTACAGTCTCTAATCTCCTTTATATTGCATCTCCTACACAACAGATTCAACCGAGTACATCTCCCACTCTAACATGTTACACAGTGATTCTCTTTCTTTCTAAAATGTATTCACCACTCCCATAGCAAGGGGAAATCTATGTTAATTGCTTCTTCTTCTTCTTCTTCTAGACAGAAACAATCAGTCTCTGAGACATGGATCAGATTTTCTACAGATTTTTTTTTTCAGATGTATCTACTGAGAAAAAAATGTTCAATGTGGCTCATTATGGAGGAAAATTGAGTTCTTAACTTGGTCTCCAGTATTTCACCGAGATCATTACCTCTAACTCTCAGAGATATTTCATACTTGTCTTACGTGTAACTCACATATTTTTTGTTACCCCAGTGCAATGTTTTCCAGCATAGAGTGTAACTGTAAAGTGTGCATTTGGGTTTTTTGATATGTTATCTAGAATTAAATTTATCATCACTTAAAAAGTGTACATTTGACCGCTACTCACAAAATGTGCAATTTATTATAATTATATTTTGACTAAAATATATACATGTTTGCTGACAGAGTGGGTTTTCTTCACATGTCTTCACATGAGTTAATGTGTGCATTCTTTTCATTATTCTTATTTTTATTATTTCTATTATTATTATGGTCACATATCTTATAAGTCTATTCTATTTATTTGCCTATGTGACACTTTGGATCATATTTAAATGCCATGTGGTTGGTTGATTAGATAATTGCATTAATGAGAAATTGAACAGGCGTTCCTAATAATCCTTTAGGTGAGTGTATATCGTTGGTTAAAATGAAAACATTCTGTTCATTACATTGCCTGAAAAAATGGTTGTGCTTAAAAATGTCACTATATATTGCACAATCCTGACTCCTTTATATTTATTAAAACATAATAATGCCAATAATGGCTAAAAATATTCTGGTGTTTAAAGGCTAATTGCTCTGACAAACAGTGCCATCATGCTGCCGCATATGGTTAGAAGAAGGGTTATTACAATATATTGTCAAAAGTATTCGCTCTCCTGCCTTCACATGCATATGAACTTGAGTAACATCCAATTCTTAATCCATAATGGTTTAATACAATGTTGTCCCCACCTCCTTTGCATCTATAACAGCCGTAACTCTTCTAGCAAGGCTTTTCACTAGGTTTAGGAGTGTGGTATGCATTCTTCCAGAAGTGCATTCATGAGGTCAGACACTGATGTTGAACGAGAAGGGCTGATTTGCAGGGTCCACTCTAATTCATCCGAAAAGTGTCCTATCGAGTTGAGGTCAGGGCAGTCAAGTTCTCACTCATCAATGTCTTAATGGACCTTGCTGCTGGCAACTGCCAAACCTAGACTCATCTATTAAATTTCCAGACAGAGAAGTGTGACTCGTAATTTCAGAGAACATGTCCCCAGTGCTTAACACCACTGCATCCTTGCTTCGCTCTTTCGCTCATGGAAACCCATTTCCTGAAGCTCCTTACACACTGTTCTTGAGGTAATCAAATGGCCATATGAAGTTTAGAGGTCTGTAGCTATTGCAGACAGTTGCCAACCCCTGTCGACCCCTACCACTATTAGGGTATATTTAGTATTTAGTCGCAAGGAAATTTTATGACTGGACTTGCACAGGTGGCACCCACGGTACCAATTTACTGAGTTCCTGGGAGTGACCCATTCTTTCATAAATTTCTTCACATCATATCCCACCTGTGAAGCATATGCATTGATGACATTTATTATAACCCCTTCAACTTTCAGCTTTATACTCATCACTCTATCAGAACCTCTACTCACTCACACTACACTCTTGGCATATTCTTCTCTTACTTGAAGACCTATCCAATTTTGCTTATTATCTACACCATTTTAAGCAAATTGAACCCACTTTCAATGTTGTTATTCTTGACTCCCTCACGTGGTCTCTTGTAAACACAGTATATGTACTTTTCTCAGTACAATTACATCAACTAACTCTCTCACTTTACCAATCATAGTGCCAACATTCAAAGGTCCCATTTTAACCTCATATAATCAGGTTTCATATTGTCAGTCCCATTTTCTTGGAGTCATGTCGCGTTGCACTTTTAATTGTGTTTAGTCAGGATTGTAAAGGTTTGCCATGGTTTTTGTATTTTCCACATAGTCTTCTGCAAAAGTTTAGGCATTCCTTAATAAATAACAGATTTTGGTGATTTTTAATTGAAAAGATGTTAACACAGTCTCTCATGGTAATGGAAAAAAATGCACAATATCTTTAGCAAACATTCATGCATAGTTACTTTTTATGTCATAAATTGAACAAAGATAAAAAATAAAATAAAAAAGTCATTATTGTGGTACAGTGCCAAAGTTTGGGCACCCTACATAATCAGTACTTAGTAACACCTCCTCTGGCAGATATCACAGCTTGAAAACACTTTTTATATCCATTAAAAGTCTTTCAATTCTTGTACTTGGGATTTTCTCCCATTCGTCCTTACAAAAGGCTTCTAGTTCACTAGACTCTGGAACTCTTAGGGTGTCCAATTTTTTTTCCGCACAGTGCCATAATAATGTTTTTATTATTTTATCTTTGTTCAATTTATGGCATAAGAAGTTAATATGCATCAATGTTTGCTGAAATTATTGTGCATTTTTTGCATTTACAAGAGAAACGGTGTTAACATCTTATTAATTAAAAAAACATCTAAATCTATTATTCATCAAGGGGTGCCTAAACATTTGCATAAGACTGTATGCACATTTTCTTTTTTTATTTTTATTTTGCATTATAGGAACTATAGGTCGGAGTGGGTGTTGTAGACTCATGCATGAACACTGTTGCTTTGCATGTACACTGGTGCTTTGTCTTATTGGTGATTTTCTTTAAAATAGCTGCCAAAAATGTGAGCACACACTAAGGGGTAAGAGCTGTCCATCTTTACCCATGCAAAGTCAAATGTCCTATTTATCATGTTCATGTGTTTGTCAATGGCCAAGTATGTCTCCATGCCACGCATCTACCATTTAGCAGCTCCATGATATCATTATGGAGGAGTGGAAGAGGATCCCAGCAGCAACATGTGCATCTCTGGGCAATTCCATGCACAGGAGAATTAAGGCCATGGTAGATAACACTGGTGCTTACACAAAATATTGACACTTTGGACACAGATTTGATATGTTCACTTAGGGTGTAGCCATTTTCATTGCCAGTTATTAGGCAATAAAATTTGCATGTAGAGGACAGTAAATCTGTAATGGTATTCAAGCTGCTCATGGACTACTCTAAAGTATATCTAATTTTAATTTCAATAGTATTTTCCCTTGAAAACATATGATAAATCGGTTGCTGAAATGTGAGGAGTGTACTCCCTTTTGTGAGGGCGTGCCCACTTTTGAGAGATACTGTATTACTCACCTAACCGACACTTGGTTGTCCTTTTATACAGATATGCATCTGATGACAGTAGGAAAGCGGATGATAGTTTGTTGCCAGCCACAGTAAGTTAGGGCGCTCGCCCCTCCAGTGTGCACAGTGGAGCTGGCTGTGGTGCTGAATGCACGCTTTTGTAAGAACAATGATGCAGCGGTGTGTACTGTAGATAAGTTAATAATACCTGGTTACATCTTCAGACAATATTAGGATAAACTGTTCCCATGACTTTGAATATCTGACTTATGCTGCACACCTTTTTACATACCAAGAAAATTTACTGCCAGCTTAATCATAGCAATGAAAAGAGAAAACACTCTGGAACTTGTTTATATAAACATCACCAGCACTTATCAGGCAGAGCGCCGTCCCCACTTCGGCTACTCAGACGACTCTGAGACCATCTTTGTTATGCTAATTCCAGCATACAGACCACCTGTCAGGATTTCAAAACCAGTTCTGGTGTATGTGAAAACCTGGCCATATCTGCTCTTCAGTACTGTTGTAAGAACACTTACTGGAACATGTGGAACTTGGAGGAGTACATGTCATCAGTGACCAGCTAAATTAACAAGTGCACTGATGACGTTACTATCTCCAAGAACATCATCTCACGACCCAAACACAAACTGTGGATTAATGCAGAGTTGCGTGCACTTCTGAAAAACCAAGACAAGGTGGCCCTAAGAACAGAAAGGGTCAAACTGTCTTGAGCCGTCAGAGAGGTGAAGCGCGTGCACAGCCAGTTTCACTTTGGGAACAGCAGTGATGCATACAAGCCATCAGCAACTTCAGGACATCATTACCTATCTGTGACAGTGATGGCTCCCTTCCAGAGGCCCTGAACAGTTTCTACACTTGGTTTGATATGCAGAATGACATGACCACCCCTCCCCTGTACGACCAGGTGCTATGTTGATCAGGTGCTATGTCTCAACACAGCTGATGTGAGGAAAACTATACAGAATCAACCCTCCTTAAAGTTGCTGGACTTGACAATAGCTCTGGCAGAGTGCTCAGAGAATGTGTTGAACAGCTGGCAGCTGTTCTCA